>JARHVA010002335.1:100000-315000 GCA_037957365.1 Torreya grandis
GATATGCCCATATAATCATAGGAATGTGATCTTCTTAGTCATCCTTCTTGATGTCATAGATTTTAGTCGACATTTTTCCTAATAATTTATTAGAAAATTTATCTTAGCCATTGTATTTTGGATGTTATGCAATGATTTTGTGATGATAAATCATATATTCCTCTGTGAGAGCCTTGATGATGTTATTCAGGAAGTGAGTACGTCATATGCCCATTTCTTGCCAATCAGCATAGGATAATGTGTTTCTATTATATTCATGCCAATGACTCCAAAGTTACCTGAGGGTCAATTTTTTTATTTTGATTAACATATTTTAATATTCTAATAGTATTAAATCTTTCATAGTTATCTAATCTCATATTTACTAGGTTCTAACTTAAAACGTGTCATCTAATAGCCTCCCATGTAGACCTAAGAATCATGTTGACTATGGTACCAAAATCAAAGACAACATTGAGAATCTCTTAACCTAAAACCTTAATGTTAATTTTTGCATTTACATCCTAGGGCTTCTTTGTATTTCTGTACTAGATAATCTTTTTTATCTTCTATTATTCATGTTGTGCGTATTCTAGAAGATTACGTAGCAAGTTTGTGATATTCTAAGAGATGTCTTCATTATGTAGAGTACTTAAAAGTTTTAAAATATCTATGAGCATAGTGATGACTCCATCCTAGTGCGTAATGCACATGATCTAGACATACATTTGAAAATATGTTACCAAGATACCTCTCTCAATAGTGTTTTGATGTTATAAGTTTTTCAACATCTCGACAGCTTCATACATGAGCCCCTTTTCTATATCTAGGTCTAGGTATTTGTCTTTTTTTTTAGAATCCCTAATCCAGAGGCATTTAAACTGGAGGCAAACCTTTTTTTAGTATTATTTTTTTATAACAACATTCAAGAATGTATCCTCCTTAGTCTGTGCACTCACCATATTCACATTTTGGATGTCCTTATCGTTTCTTTGATTTTCCAAGATAAAATAATAAGTTGTCTTATGCTAGTCATATATTTTTTAGTATGTGTCATAAGACTACCTTTGAAGATTCATTGATCAATTTCATTGTACACGATTGTATTCTCCACATAAGTAACATTACAAAGGAGTCCATTGATAGTTATTTCCCTTACCACCATGGTAACCTCCCATGTATCCACCCCTAGTTCCTTCTTTATTGGAAGGATATCATCCTCTATACCATTGTCGTTGCTACATAATAATCCAATGCTGATGCTACTAGGTATTATCTCCAATTCTAAACTATTGTTACATAATAGGTGGGGTCAAAATCATTTATTTTTGTGTCTTGGATGAGCTCCAGATTATTACATATTGCTAATATAGAGATGGTACTATGAAGAGGTTGGTATTATGGTGAACTAGGAATCCATTGTGGACTTGTTTGGGTCACACAACCTTTATTAACCTATAAACCTATAATCATTTACTTCATCAAGGAGATTTGTACATAGTGATGGTGAATATGTTTTTATTGATGCCTTCCTTGAGATCCTATAAATCCCTACATTTATTTACATCATGATTATTTGACTCACATAATTTTTAATATAGATTATATGGATTATTGAAATATTATTGTAGATATGACATTGTGTTGTTTCATGACCCAGTACTCTATAAATTTCACATAATTCTATCTTGATCTTAGGACAATCATTCTTATGATATCCTTCCTTTCCACACTCCATACACTATAGATTCAATTTAGGTTTATCTACCTCATGTTACTAATCCATTCTTTTCATACAAATTTTTAGTCTATATTCAATCTTGGAATTGGAAACAAGAGCTTCTCCATAGTCTTCAATTTTTTCTACTCACTTAGAAATAGCTCTAGCATCTAATTTTATAGTATATTGAGTCTATGCAATGAAAAATTTGATTTTGGAGTGCCATCCTTAGACAAACCATAAAACTTTGTCTATGTCTATTAAATAAAATTATACCTTCTTCATCACATCAAATAATATGCAATCAAGTTACAAACTGATTCTCCCAACATTTTCCTTATCCTTATACTAGAATATGAGAGATTGGGTATTGGGGATGTGTGATCTTTTGGTGAATGATTCTTTCCTATGACTTTTTTTATTATTGTGCTTGAACCTATGATTAACATGTGACTATATTATAATTATTTACTAAATTATTCATACCCTTATGATAATACCCATTATTTTAATTATCCACTACATCTATCATCTAACTACTCTACTTTTACACTATCTTCACTTTCTTCTTCAAACATCTCTTCATTGTCTCATTATTTATCACTTCTTTATATTCACTTGCATTCATCATATTCTTTATTCATATTTCATTCTTATTCTCTTTCATCATGTTCATCATGTCTCATTATTTTTTCCTTACCTAATTTACTACTACTCTTACCTATACTCATAACTACCTAGGGTATTCTATTATTTATTCCATCTATTTTATTTTTAGAGTTCATGTTCTAAATACAAACTTTTCTTCAAACTGTTCTTCCTTTATATCTCCATTCTAGATTTAGGTTCAATTATTACTCATATAACCATCACTCACCACTATGTGACACACACCCCCATACACCTGAATTAACTACTCCATATTGGCTAGAGTAGGCACCATGCCCCTATATACAACCAACATCTTCATAAGGAGAGGTAGTCATTACAAAAATTTCCCTCTAATTCCATAGATAATCAATTCCAATGTAGAATCAAAATATATGTATAATTTTACTAAAAATATGGTGATTTATCCATCTATGGTGGTAGCAACCCAATAACCTATTGCCCTCATCCAGTCAGTTTCTAATTTTTGCAACCGATCTATCTTCTCTTTAGTCCCAATGATGGTTTCTTTCATTATTTGGTTAAAATAATAATATTCCAACCAAGATAACCAATTGGATAGAAATTTATGTAAATCATGTCAAAATATTTCATAAATATCTCCATAGATATATTCATGGATAAATTCTTTTGGGGCAAGACTAGTCCATTTTGATTCTTCTTCTGTGAAATTACATACTTTTTGGTCTAACCATGTTTCAATATCTCTCTACCCTAGTAACCATCTTAACATAGTTTCCTCTATAAGGAGTGTCTTCCACACTCACCACAACATTTTTATCAGATGTTCTTTAAGCATCAAAACATGATAAGGATGAGGATAACTAAGTCTAACTTTAGTGTGTAGGATAGTACAAAGAATTCATAATCAAGGTGGGAACACAAAAACATAATGAATATGAATTATTGTGTGTTAGATAAGAACTAGGAAAGACCATTTTTTCATTAATATTTACAAATAATTCATATTAAAATAGATAGAAATAAGATAAAACTTAAACATTAGAATCCATGTAAAGAATAAAATAAGAAATACAATAGGTAAACATAACCAAAATAGTCTCTATTGATCTCTTCAAAGGTGGAACTCTATTCTTCATACAAATATACACATATAAAGTTTCTTGTAATATATGAATATTCAAATTATTCTCATACATGGTGCCAAAGAGGACTTTATTCATATTCTAACCTATTACAAGTCATGAAGATAGGACAAAATATACATACATACGACAAACTTAATATACAATGCATGAATATCAGAAGAATATCCTATGTATCTTTACTATCCAATAAAATGCACCATTTTTAGTATCATTCTTCTTTTCATGTATCATTATAATTTCAGTGTCAATATTAGGTTTGGAAGTCTCAAATTATGTTATAAGCTAGTCTTTTCATTTGGTTTGGTCTAAGGCTTCATCCAATTATTTTATAAAAAGATTCCTAACTATATTTTTTAATTTTTAATTTAATGAATTATAAAATATGTGAAAGATGTTGTCTCTCATCATATTTTTCACATACTTTTTTCCTAAGGCTTTTTAAAATCTAATAAAATTTTGGGCAGTCTTATTTTCTATTTATTTTTATTTGATAAAGTGAGCTAAGTTATTTTTAAGTAAATCATCAGATTGAAACAATTGGACCAATTCACTAAATAAGTATTTCAAGATATAAATAAAGTTATAC
Organism: Torreya grandis; assembly: GCA_037957365.1. NCBI lineage: Eukaryota > Viridiplantae > Streptophyta > Pinopsida > Cupressales > Taxaceae > Torreya > Torreya grandis. Next base: position 104,064 of record JARHVA010002335.1, read on the forward strand.
CTTAGATTATTTTTCCATTCTAAATCATCAACAAATTTTTTATTGACAAGTATTTTGGTAGTTTTAAACACAATAATTTTAATCCAACCTTTATAAATACTACCAAAGTCTTGAAATGAAAATTAAGATCAATGGATCCATTATAGGACATAGTAGGAGTGATACCATTTATGTCAATGTATATGCTTTTAGGGACAAATATTTCATTTTTAATTTGTTTGATAAATTTTTTGTAAAGTGAGGTTTTCATAATGAGTTTGTGAAGAGAATATCTAAGGGGAGAGGTTGGAGTAATTTTGATTTAGTACTCAACACTAAACTTGTTTAGGTCTCACTTAAATTTTCATAAGTTGGATTTACATTTGAATAATATGAATAATATTATAAGCTTTAAAGTTAAACATTTGTCTCATTAATTTTAATATAACATTTTTATAATTATGAATATTTTGGTCAAAAGTAGAGGCTTGAGTGGCTTGTTAGGATGCACTAGAAGAGTCATTAATATATTATTAATGTGATCACCATAGGTATTCCTAAGAAAATTGAGATCCTCCATGTTAGTATCTATACTAGGCATAGTTGATGAGGAAGGAAATAGGGAAGTCCCTAATTAATTTCCTTGAAATCTAGTAAACAAATTATGAGTAGGAAAATGGGGATAATCCATTTTGGGTTCCATATATGTGACATAATATATATATACACACACACACAGATATATATATATATATATATATATATATATATATATATATATATATATATATATGTTTATATATATATATATATATATATATATATATGTTTATATATATATATATATATATATATATGTTTATATATATATATATATATATGTATGTATGTATGTATCTGTGTGTGTGTGTGTGTGTGTATATATATATATATTATGTCACATCCTCTTCAAACTCATGGTCTTTGAGAAAATGACCTTGTTTAGTGTTTTTACAGTTGTTATATAGTTCATAGAATTTGGATCTTGTGGATTTCATATTACAATAGTTGGTACCATGATATTGAGATACATAAAAATAATAATGCATGGAAGGATTTTTGAAAATCTATAAGGATTAGTAAATTCCATAGCATTAGATGTTTTATAAAACACTTTAAAATCATAGTGGGTTTTCTCTTTATATTGCTCTAATATATGTTCCATTATGAAAACTAAAAGATAAAATACACCAATACTTCCAATGTAGTTTATTTCAAAATAATTTGAAAAAAAATATTATATTAGGTTTGTCGATCCATTAGTAAATAGAAATATGTATTGATTTGTTGGATACAATTTGATAAAAAACTATTTTGGGTTGGTTATGTAGTTGGAAAGAAAATCATAACTATATCAGGTTGGTCAATGTTATTAGAGAAGAAATAAAACTATATTTGGATAGATGATATATTATGTAAAATAGTACAATTATAGTAAGCTACATGTGTAGATTCTAAAATCTAGTCTTTAATACTTGACAATGAAAAACTTGACACATATTTACCATGCACAACTTGAACACCCAAACAACATCTACACTCTCCATCCTATCAAAATTACATGTTATATTTTGAGTCAACATTTAAATTTTGATGTCATAAAACTATATGAGTATCACTATCTATACCAAACCTACTAAATATCCTACATAAACATATCAAGACTCTCAAAACAATCCACTTATACACAGGTCAATTTTGACAATTATGGTTGTTATCATTGGTTAATAATGACCTATTTTTGTATTAACCATGCCAATCCCATAAAATGGATATTTTATAAATTAATACCCATCCTTAGGGTATTCCTATAATACTATCATGCCTTTTACATGATTAATTATTCAAATGGATCTATATGTAAACAAATTAATGCCTCATTTGAAATCTATTTGGTTTTTGTATAGTATCTATATTTTTTACATATTTATTATATTTCAAATTTATTAAATGTAACCTATTCTTAAAAAAAACATATCATTCATAAGGATTAGTCATAATCCAAGAAAAATTTAGGTCAAAGCAAACATTGTCAAATACCAAATAAAATCATTAGCTGCATTTATATAGTGAAAGAGCATAGTTTCATAATAAAACTATGTGCATATTTATTTAAATCCTTGGATTATTAGATATGTATGTCATAACAAATCATTAAATGAGGTTGATTTTGGTCATCTTAACCCATTACACTTCCCCCATTTTTAAAAAAATCTTAGCCCTCACTAGCACATCTAGGGTTTTAAGGAAAATGAGGTTGGCTTTTAGATACTCATGCACCATTAGGGTCTATGGTTTTAAATATATATCACTAAAATATAGTATTATGTGAATGTATAATCATTTCCACATTTTTTACAAGATATTTTTGACCAACAGGTCAATATTGACCTATAATACTGACCTGATCCTACATAATTGACCTAGTGTAGGTAGCCAATTAGTTCCTAAAATTAGAAGACCACATACATATGTACCACACTTAGATAGTGAAATATAATATCTACGTATTGTGATCTTCTTAGCATTTTCCATGTTTAGTACATTTCCTTATAAAATCAAAAGAATTGATTATCATTAATTTAGATTCAAATCATATGCTTCAATGTCATATATTATAATATAAAATAAATTACAAATTTATATCTTAATAACATTAATATAAAACATTAATATAAATTAGTGTAAAACATATTTTTGAAAAAAAACACTATCAAATAGTTTAAACACCTAGTATTTCATTAGGGTTTCATCATTTTAGGTTTTTAGATTCTAGGTTTAGGGTTTCTAATTTTTCCCTAAAAATACATAGTAATCATGACCACATTAAATTTAAATTATTGGTTAAAATAATTAATTAAATTTATCTTCTCATTTTTTTCTAAATTTATAACACATTTTCTTTGGATCCACTAAGTAGATAAATGGGTAACTAGAATCAAGTCTAAATTCACTAATAAGGTTAAGATTATCGATGAACAATCCCAATCCTTCAATCAGACCTATTGTTGTAATATCTAATATAAAATTCCTATTATTATTCCCCTAAGATATCAAATTTATGATAGCTACCATCTTTCACCCATGTTATTAACACTACACAAGGTAGGCTTCTCCATCATGTGAAACAAAATTAAGGTAGTCAACGTGTCCCACCTCAACCTCTCCACATCTAAAAAGAAAAACCAATAAACCTATATGTTATGACATCATTTACCAATCAAATAATACTTATTCTAAGATAATTATGTTGGGGTTTCTAAAAATTTAAATGATTTACAAATATTTACTATACAATGTGTTACAAGAAACAAACTTACCTAGTAATATGAAACCTGCATCATTTGTGGCCATTATAAACTCATTAAAGGAGTAAAAAATGCTATAAATTTTGATTAAAAAATATCTACCCATACAACATGTAATTGATCTTTTCTTATAAATTAGTTAATTGAATTGATAGATAATGGATCTAGATTAAACATTGAAAATACTAAATTACTAAAATTTTTGAGGATTAATAGGGATATTATTAATAAATTAGATTGTATTATAAAATGATTTGATAACACCCCATGATAAGTAACTAGAACCATTTTATTAGATGTGATCTTAGGCCCCAAAGTAGTATGTACTATTTTTCTTGTCATACCTAATCAGTTACATTATAATTTAGTTCTGGGATGGCCATGGATACTTATTGTGGAGGAAATACACTTAAGATTACACAAATATATCAAATATACTCTAGAAGGATATTTTAATTACAATCTAGTAGCTAAAGATTTATTGAAATATTATGAATTCACTATGACCTATTGATGAGATCAATCACACTCACAATTGTAAGACCATGTCACTATTTATCGATTACTTGCTATTCAGATATCTCAAATACATACATATGTGGTGGGTGGATCTAGTATAAAAATAGATAAGAAAACAATTTTAATATATCAAAATTAGAACTAACAATAAACACATGCTAATCTAAAACAACCACAACCTATTCTTAATATCCCTTTACTATTAACTCAAAAAAATGAGATTGCATAGTTATAGATTACTATGACATTGATGATGAAAATATCACCATGGAATATGTGAAATATGTTCAAGTATGAAATTCGAAATTTAATCAACTAGAATAATACTTACCTCATACCTTATTCAAACATGTGAGAGTTGGAATATATTTTAATGATTCATACATAATAAAAAAGGGCAATGGTGAAAATAACAATGATACACAATCTTCTATAGAAAAGGGAAAGGAAACAAATATAAATAATGAGAATATCTTAAGATTGAAATAAAATTTCAATGATATCACCTATTCTTATATAAATAAATAATAATATAAAATAGTAAAATAATTAGGAATTGTAAAATTCTAAGATTCCAAAGTCAATATAGATAAAAACACTCCAGGATACACCAAATGCAATGATGAAATTACTGCTTAACCAAAATATTATAACACTACCATCCACTTGAAATTTATTTTTATGTAAGACTTTAAATATAAAAGGTGAAATATTTTATAACCAGCACAAAATCAAGGGGCATGATATAGATCATTGTGAGGCATTGGAAAAAAAAATTAGAAACATAAGGATAAAATCATTGTTACATTTTTACAAGACCAACATGTAAAATGGTATAACATATTATAAAGGTGATAAATACAAAACTAATTACTATAAATCATCCATGGCATGAGCTACTCACTATTACTATATTCTTGAAGAGTGAATATTTAAAAAATGATCTAATTGATGATAGTAGACAATATGCCATATGTAACGTTAGAGGTTACAATAGTTGGGACATGACATTATAGAGGTACAACATAACACATAATGGCCAAGGCCCTTTAGATATATATTTTTAATAATATAATTTAGGACAAATGTGGTCAATATACCCATTTGGATTGTGCCTCCTAATTATAGTGTCCCATTTACATTAATATAATATTGGTTGAAACAAATTCATGCCAAAATAGATTCTATTAACTAACATAACCCTTTTTCACATGAAGACTGAATGATTATAGTTGAAAATGATGATGATGCATACAATACGTAGGCACAATTTTTAGAATCAACAGAATACATATCATAACACCAACTAGAATTAGAATAATAAAAAATACCGCAATTATATAACTTCAATTACAAATTAGGATACAATGATTTAGATCTTGATGAAGATGACCTACTTTCATATACATGATTCCAAATTTTAAATATTATAAAAATAATAAAATAAAATATTTCAACTTTAATATCTGAGATAAAATTAGGAAGCAATATTTATACTTGATAATATATATTGAAAAAAATATGATCTGGTTCAAATGCATTCCTCTTTTTAGTCTTTGTAATGTTTTTGTCTACTAATAGTTATTTGTTAGTATTTTTTTCACTTTTTTATTACCTATTTATTTGATGTTCTTGTCACATTCTTTTTCTCTATATTCATCTCTTTTAAAAGTGTTTGGCCCCCTTTCAATAACCCACACTTACCCATTTATAAAAAAATACAAAAACATTCAAATTCTCAAAAATTTAAAAGTAAGAATTGAGCATGACATGATGGTGTAGATACCGAAACTAGTTATTTATAACATCTCAATTTTTTAAATTTAAAAAATACCAACCATGGATCTACTCTTTAGTTATGAACCTTCCTACTACTTAAAGGTTTGCATTTGCCATATCACTAAGCTTAAATTATTATCTTATAGTTTGACCCATATCATTATGATGACCTAGAAAATCTACACTTTACATAAAGACCAAAACTTGATATATATCCTTCAATATTAGTTACAAATGCATAAGTATTTTCTATTATTTTATACATAACTATCCATAGAGGGACACTAGCATCAACACTAGTGTCTAGATTCTTATCTAGTGTTTAGTACTCAATAGTCATCCAAATTGAAAAATATTTGAAACCTAAGGGTTAACCTATTTGTATTTTTATAATTTTTATCATGAGATATTTTTAAATGGTGTGGTATAGATACAAGTCTAATCCTTCTCATTATTCATCTTGAAAACACCAAGAAAACACCTATTAAGACTCATTCAATTAATATCACAAACAAGTTATTATTCCCTATTCATCCCTATTTCTTTATTAGTCATAGATAAATTTAAAAAAAAGTGTGAAGTATATAAATAAAAACCATGAGAATTATTTTTTAGGTTACAACATAGATCACTTCATATATATACATATAACATATTACACCATTATACACACACACTCCCACCCATAGAAGAAAACTACATAAGTCTGAGAACCTCCTTAGAGTATTTGTTATTTAGTCAATGTTAATTTATAGAGGGGTATTTTATGTCATATTGACACTCTAATCCCACTAACCCATTTTTTCAAAACACATCCCAAGGGTGGATAAAGGTGAATAGTTAGGGTTTTATCAATAGTAATATAATGAAACCTATGTTCTAGATCTAAATACAGTACCAAAAGGTTAAAAAACCTATAATGTTAAAGTTAGTTGCATTGAGATCTATTGGGTATTCCATATAAGATAGTATCATTTCACCATAGATAATAGCATCAATGGTAGAGTCCCAAGGTTTATGGTAGTGTCCATGGCTCCAAAAAAATCATTTCTAGAATCTAATGATTCTCTCAACATCATCATCCTACATACCCTTACCTAAGAACAACTAATATTTGTTTGCATATTGTAAACCTAGATAAGTATGATTTCTCTTTGGTATTATAATCAATTTAACATATTTCATTTTTTTTAGGTTTTCACCCTCATAAGGTCTATATTATTTTACTTATTTACTATTTTCTCTCATTTTTATGTAACATAGGCATAGTCCCATATTAGGTGATGTTCCTATTAAATATCTTGAGATTCCCCTTGGGAGACCTAAAATGTTTCAAACTAATACCATATCAAATTATACTAAAAATGAGATTTATTACAATGAAATTGATCCATCTAATAAAAAATTATCATAGAATATTAACTTGATCATGAGGATAATGAAACATGTTAGCATAATGAAATTTATGAATTTGACCAATAACAAGTTCAATCTATTGCATTATTTTGCATTATTTTGAGAATGCATTTGTACAACTCTTAAATATCTCCACAAGATCCTAAATACTATATTATAAAATCAAAAATCAAAATGTGCTATTTGAAAACCATTTCTCTCTATTGATAAAAATATTGGAGCTACCAGATATGCCTATAACACATCCCTTCCCATTTTCCACATATTGAGCACAACCTTACCTAATAAATATAATGGGGACATGGGATATGTTTACATGCCATTATTACCTAAAATTCAAGCTATTTTTGCTACATTATCCATGGGAATAATTAATACTTTAGCTTAATCGATTATTTTAATGACTTCAAAAACATATGTTATTTTTTCATCCCCTTTGGTAACTTATTAAATCTCTAATGTTAATCCCAATGGGTTTATAGTGAAATTCCTTCTTTAGGTTATAAAAAAATTGGAAGCCAAGGTTACTATTATCACACTAGATTACACCCTTAAGGAGGTTTGTCAATACTCCTTAATTATTTGATATCATGGAGACACCTCTAGGATATGGGTCACCTAATCAATGAGGTAAACCTCTAGATAGGGTAGCTCCATTGATGCTTCAAATTAAAAATAAAACTAAGCCTATTACTTTATAGGGAAATATATGGAAAAAGAAACTAAAAAAAATAAGGAGGTGATGTACCAACTTAATAGCCTCCACTTGGCTATACTACATTAAGATCATGAAAAAGGATTAAAACCTATTACACTAACTCAACATGAGTCTCCAAGCATCATTATTTCAATATGAAGGTGAAAATTAAGACATTAACCAAGAGGGTATGATCAAGAGGTCTCATAGAATACATTAATGAAGTAATATCCACACGTGGCTAATGCAATACCATATAACACATTTCATATGACCTGCCAAGATGACTAACACCTTACAATAAGGTAAAGAGATAGGAAAAATGAAAGAGAGCTATGAAAATACTACTAACATTCATCAAATAATTATAGTATTAAGAAGGATGTAAATCAACATGTATTCACTTCAATAGGAAAAGTATAAGTGTTTGTATTATTAGGGCTTCACCATATTCAGGTTTAGGATCCTTTTCAATTCTAAACATGGTGGTATATATAGGAGAAATAAGAAGACAAAGAGATAAGGGAGGTGCCAATAACCAATAATGGATGTCAAGAACTAGTACAATAATTTCAAAACAATAAAACCTACAAAGAAATAGTCTTAAAATCTATTTTCAACATGTGTGCACTTAATTTTATGATGGCTTAATCAAGGTGGTATAGGAGTGACACATCATCTCTATCTTGAAATTGCCATTTATTGAAAGGAGAGTTACAAGTTGTCTCATTGACACCTTACCTATTTGACAAGTTCTAAATTTTTCTATGATATATTGTCTATTCAAAATTTCCCCCACATTGTAAAAGTGAGGATTGAGCTCATATCTCTTCTCATTTTGATCTTTGTACTTAGATTTCTTACAGAAAAGTCTTCAAAAGTTTCTTAAAAAGGAGATAACAATAAGCCTTCATACCATTAAGGCTTCATATAGCCTTCAAGTATAAGAATTACTTCTTGTCTCTCTTATACAACCTAAAAAAATACCATATATGGAATATTATATCTACAATAATGTTTTGAGGGTTTTTAGATTCTTGAAGCTTTGAGATAGGTCTAAAACATCAATTACTTATAAAAATAAAGATGTGATGTGCATCTAGGCCTATTCCATTGACTTGAGAGTTGTATTAAAAATATGGAGAACAATTTAGATATAATTATGAGTTATTTTACATATCTTCCTAGGCTTTGAATTATTTTAAGATGGTTTATTAGGATTTATACACTTAGACACTAAGGAATCATCCACGTCCTATAAATATAGACCATTCATGCACTATTTTTAGCTCAAACATGACAAAATAACTATTCCATTAGGTTTCAATGGGTCTCATATGTCTATTCAATGTGTTTATAGAGTAGCTAAGTCTGATTTGGGTCATTTGGATATCAAACACATTATTCAATTACTTTTAGACCTTATAAGCATCTTGGGAGGTGTCTACCTTATTAACAATAATACATATAGTATAGGGATATAAATTACCTCATAATTAAAAAAGTATAGATCATATATACCCTTTTAACATACCAAAACACAATTCCTAACCATGCACCTACTCTTATACAGACTGAGAAAAATATTGAGCTCCCCAAGCTTATGAACTTGTAGGTTTGAACCTAGTTTGAGTTTTTTTAGAAAAAAGAGTCATTTTGATTTTAAATGGATCATTTGATTCTAATACATCCCTCCCTAGGTATATAACTATTTTTATTACTATTATTAATTCTCATTTATCCTTGTAACTTTATTAATTGAAGCCTAGGTTTTTAGGCTATTCCTCCTATTTTGACCTTGACCACTATTATTTGATGTTTTTTCAATCTTAAAAGCTTTGAATAACCCTAAAAACATTACATATTATCATTATTAACCCACATTAATCCTATACTCATAAACTAATGATAAAAATTCATGATTTCAATGTATTTTTTAGGTAGACCTGTAGGTCTTAATTTATGCCTAATACCTTGTTAAGCTAGGGCCTAATAACAACTCTTTCCTAAGTGATTTCTCCTCTTTTACACCTATACCAACCTCTTCAACACTTAATTATGGATTTCACACTTCATTTGATCTTAAAAAATCATATTCTTGGAAGATTTTCCTATCTCTACCTACTTCCCTCATACAAACCTCTAAGTGTGTATCTTAGGTTTTTAGCCCACTAAACTTGCTCTTGAATTGGTGAGTATAGGGTTGCCAAATTTTTAGAGGTTTATTATGAAAATATTATATTATATTCAAAATTTTAATAAATAACTTTACTTATTTATTTATTCATATCATAAATGATATGTCTATAGTGACCTCTTAGGTCTCTTATAGACTTAATGTACACCTACAACTATATTGAAAAGCCTCCCTATTCACCTATAATCTTATAGATTTATCCTCTAAGATGAAAAATTATTAATTAAATGTAATTATATTATATTACCATACCTTATCTTGATGATGATCATATTTATAAGGAATCTAGAAACATTCTAAAATTATCATTTCTTGACTCTGGCATGGCACAGTCCCTTTCATACACACTCTAATCAGTAGTAGTATTTTAAGAATTGTTACCTATAAATTTCCATTTCTTGTGACCATAAATGCTTATTTTTTTTATGAATCTAAAAATATCTCCCATACATTTCAATTATTCTCTAAACCTCACTTGATGTGTATGAGTATCTAAAATTGATACTATATGCCTAAAAGACTATGTATCTCTCATATTGAGGTCTTCATGTTGGATTAAAATAAGAGGATTTATTTAGAGGTGGGAATAGGTTTGAGAGAACTGATAAAATTAGTGTTAGATATTGGTTTATATTTATTCAAATCTTAATTATGATCACCATCATGCACTTGGTCCCTTCTTGGGCTTTGAAATCTCACATCACACTTTAACGACTAATAAAATCCAATTGAGTATAACCCTAAAACCTTTCTTAGCCACTAAATTTTTATTAACACATTATTTAGGTCTAATCAGTAGTAGGATTTTAAGAATTATTACCTATAAATTTCCATTTTTTGTGACCATAAATGCTTATTTTTTTTATGAATCTAGAAATATCTCCCATACATTTCAATTATCTCTAAACCTCACCTAATGTGTATGAGTTTCTCAAATTGATACTATATGCCTAAAAGACTGTGTATCTCTCACATTGAGGTCTTCATGTTGGATTAAAATAAGAGGATTTATTTAGAGGTGGGAATAGGTTTGAGAGAACTAATAAAATTAGTGTGAGATATTGTTTTATATTTATTCAAATCTTAATTATCATCACCATCATGCACTTGGTCCCTTCTTGGGCTTTGAAATCTCACATCACACTTTAACGAATAATGCAATCCAATTGAGTATGCCCCTAAAACCTTTCTTAGCCACTAAATTTTTATTAACACATTATTTACGTCTAAATATAGTTTTATAATATTTAATACCCTATTGACAACTCATTTTTTTACTCCCATGCTATAAATATCTCACATTCTCATCAACCAACCATTTCTCTTCATTTGTATAGCTACAAACTAGAAGGAATACTATGCTTTTGAGGATTTTTAGGCCTTCTAGTAATTAAGGATATTATTTATTGAAATTTTATATAATTAAGGAGATATGGATATGGTGTGAGCTATCACTAACATGCTATCAATTATTTGAAATTCTAAGATCATCAAAACCCCATTTCTTTCAGCCTATAGCTTGCCTTAAAATGAAGATTTCTTACCTATTTATTACTCACATATGCTAATTTATGGTTAAATGTGATGTGGGATGGATTTTAACACCATTTATAAGATCAAAAAACCATCCATTTTCATCCCTAAACTTTTAAATTAACTCAAACAAGAAAAAATATGCATGTGGGATTTGAGGAGGTTTTAAGGATAGCTAAAATTATTACAGATGATTAATAGATATGGAGGCATTAAACCTTAAAATTACTCCATGTATTTAAACTTAATATGGGTCCTTTTATATTCCCAATATAATTTTACCCACATCTCTCTCTCTCTCTTATATATACCATTATAAAATATGTTGGCTTTTTTGACCTACCAAAAATCCAATGGAGAAAGGGAGAAGGTTCTTGCCTTTTTAGGGGTTGTCAGTTATTCTCAAGAATGTATTTGGATTTTAGGAGGATGAATAAATTTTTTAATAGTATTCACCATCGTGAACCCTGGTCTACCTATCTAGAGATGCTCTAATTATGCATAAAAACTTGCCAAACTCATCAAAACATCATTTTAATGCAATGGTAATTGATCACTTGAATTAGTGCCCTATTAGATACATATATGATATTATCATGGAGTTATCCCTAAAATTAATAATTCATATTTAATGCGCAATCTTATTTCAAATTGCCTTTTCACACATTAAACTATACATTGAAAGTGAAACAATAAGATAAAGAGATTTTAAGAGTGGGTTATATGTTAAGTAAAGAATATTTTAACATATTAACAAGGGCTATGGGAAAGATGGAGAAAATATGTTCTTTTAAAAGTGTTTCATGACATAAAATTTCCTCCTTAACTTCCAAACTAACTTGAATCATGTGTATTTGAGACTTGAGATGTATAAATAAGCAAAAAATAATTATGACAATTACCTTAACTTTTCCAAAATACCTTAAACAATTTTAAACATGATATAAAGGATAAATTAATGAATATTGGTTAATAAATTGAGGATCATGACTTAACATATTTACTATAAAAACTTAGAAAACTTTGATCACTATTAGTAACAACACCATTCTTCACCATGACAAGATAAACTATGACAAATAAAAGAACCTTCAAGGGATAATAAAAAAATCAAACAAGTCTAGGTAACAAGTTTTGAATGATACTCACCTAAGGATTCCAAATTTTTATAACATATGTGCCAAAATCTTAGTATTACATGCTTACTATGCACCTAGACTAGTTGCCTCATGCATATATTGGGATATGGAGTCACATATCACTCAACTTCAAACCTAATTGGACCTTGAGCCTAATTGAAAATGCCTTAAAACAAGAATAGATAACCAATAATACTCCCTAAAATAGAAAATAATAAGAAAAAAAACACATTAAGAAGGAAAAAATATAACATAAGACACATACTATGCTAAGAATCACTTAGGTAAGATTAAACAATACTCTACATATGCATAAGACTAGGAAAACTTTAGTCTACCTACATCAAAGAAAAATCCTCTTAAATCTTATCCATGCAGATGACAAAGGTAAATAACATGTTGTTGTTTAGGTACTAATCCTATTGGATCATATATTTATTTTCTTAGCAATCTCTTTGGATTATCTCTAATTTAAACAACTAGAAACACCATATCTCAAATGTAGACATATCCTTATTACAACTCAACACTTACCTCATGTTGCTCTCTAACATTCACAAGGTCTTCAAAAGTGATTTACTTCTAATTTAGGAAGTTAAATGTAACCTATGACTTTAATCACTCCTTGAGACCTTGATATTAGTCTTATATGGCATCCTAAGTGATGTCACACTAATTACTAATTTTGTAAGTTGTTCAATCTCAAGAAAATCCAAATATAGCCCATAGGCTTCATCAGGGTCTTATTGAGGCATAGTTTGATTAAAATCTTCTTGAGCATGTCCCTCAAACTGATCAGCCACTCTATCAATTTATTCACTATCATAAATAGGTATACGTAGATATTAAACATATTTAAGGAGTTCAATATATTGTTTCCACTCCTCTTGAATGTTTTATTATTGATCTCTTAGAGGGAAAACAAATTTTTCAATGTCTAATACAACCTTATCCTTTTCTACTTATATGCCATTATGAACTTGTGTAACAAACTCATGATGAGTGATTTCTCCTTCAATAAGGTCAGTCTCATAATATACTACAATCTTATCTTCTTTTCCTAATTACACCTACAAACTAATGTCAAACTGATTATAGAGTTATTCTTGAAACACATGTTCTTTTTGGATATTTTGATCACTCTCAAAGTCTTATTCCATCATACTAAGTGGTAGTTTCTCAAACAAGCTAACTTCCTCTTCTTCAAGATTAGTTCCTTATTTGTCAATAGTATGCCAAAAGGACTAGTGTTTCTCTAATTTCACCATGTTTAAATTGGTTGTAAAATGAGGACTACCAATGATTATTTATTCATCATATTAAATTGAGTTATATTCATCATGTTCACTTAGATCATTAGTCTCTTCACTTGGTTTTCCATCTATTCTCCATTTAATAGGTTATTCTTCAAAAAAGGAGATGGTCAGAGGGAAATGAATATAATTCATGAGTTAAATTATGAATTAAGGGAGAACTCTTAAAACTTAGGATATTTGGAGTGGTGGAGACTCCTAGGAATTATTGGGGAGATAGAAAATTAATATGTGATATGGATGCCCTATTCTTATCATTCCACTCATAATTCATCCTATTAAGTCCTAATGCACATTGATCCTTAACCTCTTCAATAAGCACTTCTTCATTATTTTGGATGCATTCTTGTATTAACTTCCATGATGAAAAGGTTTGAGGTTCTTGGGGAAGGATGGATAGGGCTTGTATAGGCAAATTATATTATTTATATTCAATTCCTCTATCTAGGAATTCTCTGTCTTATTTATCCTATGACTCTAACAATTGTTTCCAACTTAGAAATCTAATCCTAGGAGTTTACTCTTGATTGTTTATTTCAATTAGAGGGGTGCATGAACAGATTTAGAAGTTTGGGAAATTTATTAGCTTGTGTTCCACCACCTCATCCTAATCTTGAAATGGTGTATAAGTTTTATATTCCATTCCTTTTACTATTATAATTGACTAAAATATATGTTCATTTTTAGAGTTAACCTCTCTAGCTAGGCATGCTTAAAATTCAAGTCTTATCTCTCCAAAGTTATCTTCAAGTTGATTATAAGGATAATGACTTTTCCAAGTCTGATTGGGATCATGAGCATGGGGTATATGGGGATACTAGAAAACTTTATAAGATTCATATGAATGTTTATAATGTTGGTAAGGTTAATAAGGAAGGGAGGAAGGATAGTAATCTTGATATAAATCATATTTGTGTTGATAACTAGATATATATGGGGGGTAAATAAGGTCATTATAGGATTGATATCGCTAAAAATAGGGCTAGTATGGATCATTATACCATTAATAGTGATCAACATAAGCCTAATATGGCTCATTAACTTGAGTAAGAGTAAAATCAACTCTAAAATCAAAACATAACACTTCAAATGGAAGGAAAAAGACAAATGGTAATTACTTGAAAGAATACATAGGATACTAAAACTAGTTGAATGAACTTAGAGTTACCATTTGTATTGAATAGGAAAGCCTACAAATGTTGATATATTAAGTAACACACCAAAAAATTATATAGTAGATGAATTATTTATTGTCCTTGTCTAATCATGTGTGATAGGACTTTTATCACACTAAATTACACCCTTGAGGAGGTTGTTCAAGCCTCTTTACTTGGTTGATAGCATGGAGGCACCTATAGGCTATGGGTGGCCTAATAATTAAGGTGATTCTATAGATATGGATAGCTCCCTTGATGTTTCACCTTGAAACTACAACTAAACCTATTACTTTTTATGGAAATGGATGGAGAAAGAAAATTAAAAAATAAGAAGGTGATGCACCAGATTAATATCCTCCACTTACCTAAACTACATTAATAACATGAAAAAATATTGAAACATATTAGAATAAATACACATGAGTATCAAAGCATCAATATTTCAATATGAATGTGAAAATAAAGACACTAACGAAGAGGAGATAAACAAGAGGTCCGATAAGAGGAACTAATTAATAAATATCCACACTTAACCAATTCAAGTCCATCTAACACATTACATATGACCTTCTAATATTACTAACAACTTGTAAGAAGGTAAAAAGATAGGACAAATGAAAGATAGCTATGAAACTACAACTATCATTCAAAAACTAACCATGAATTATACATTAATTTTAGTATTGATAAAGCTATAAATAAACATCTATTTAATTCAATAGGAAAAGTACAAGTGTTTTTATGAGTAGGGATTCACCATACTTAGGTTTAGGATCCTTTTCAATTCCAAACAAGGTAGTACATATAGGATAAATAATGTGTGTGTGTGTGTGTGTGTGTGTGTGTGTGTGTGTGTGTGTGTGTGTGTGTGTGAGAGAGAGAGAGAGAGAGAGAGAGAGAGAGAGAGAGAGAGAGAGAGAGAGAGAGAGAGAGAGAGAGGTTAAAAACTAATGATGGCTACCAATAACTCATAAAACTAGTTATAAACAAGAAAACCTGCCAAGAAATAGTCTTAAAATCTCTTCAACATGTGTCCTAGTTTGATGATGGATTCATCAAGGTGAATAGGAGTCACACACCATCCCTCTCTCTTGAAATTGGCATTTATTGAAAGGAGATTTATATTTTGTCTCATCAACAGTTGACCTATTTGAAAATATTAATAATCAATGATGGCTACCAATAACTCATAAAACTAGTTACAAATAAGAAAACCTACCAAGAAATAGTCTTAATATCTCTTAAACATGTGTGCATCTAGTTTGATGATGGATTCATCAAGGTGAATAGGAGTGACACATCATCCCTCTCTCTTGAAATTAGCATTTATTGAAAGGAGAGTTATATTTTGTCTCATCAACACCTGACCTATTTGAAAATATCTACATTTTGATAAGGCATATGAGCTATTCAACATTTCTTCCATCTTGTAAAAGTGAGGATTGAGCTCATATATATTCTTATGTTAATCATTGTCTATAGATTTCTTTCAACTGAGTCTTCACAACTTTCTTGACAAGGAGATAACAAGAAGACTCCATACCATAGATGCTTAACATTTCCTTAAAGGCCAATAAGTAGTTGTTTCCTCTATTGTATATCCTATAAAGTATCCCATATATGGCATTAAATATACATAATAATGTTCTAAGGGTTTTAAATCCTTGAAGCTTTAAGATAGGTCTATAACATTAATAAATTATACAAATAGAGAGGTGGTATACATCTATGACTAATCTATTGACATGAGAGTTAACTTAAGGACATGGATGAACATTTATAAGTTAGGAAGAGTTATTTTTATATTAGGCCTATGAGTGATTTCAAGATCGTTTATTAGGCTTCATACATGTAGACACTATGGAATTAGCTAAATATTATAGATATTGGACATTTCTACACTCTTTTTGGCTCACATATGCCAAAATAACTATTATATTAGGTGATAATGAATATAATATGTTGGTCATTTGGAGGGAAAACATAGTCATCAAGTTTTTCTAGACCTTATAGGAATTTTAAGAGGTCTCTATTTTATTAAAAATCATTCGTAGATTATATGGATCTAAATATCCTACTAATACTATAAGGTTGGATCATAAAAAACCTTTTAGAATCCATAAACCCCATTATTAACCATGCACTTACTCCTATATGGCCTGAGCAAAAGATTAACCTGTTCAAGCTTATGAACCTATAGGTTTGAACCTGGTTTCAATTTTTTTAGAAAAAGTTAATTTTTTATTTCATTTTGACTATAAAAGGATAATTTAGGTATGAAAAATCCATCCCTAGGTCTCTAACTAGTTTGATTCTAGGTATTACTTCCCATTTGTCCTTGGAACTTGATTAACTCAGGCCCAAGGTTTTAGGCTATTCCTCTTATTTTGACCTTAACCACCATTATTTGATATTTTCTCAATGTTCTAAGGGTTAAAATCACTATAAAAACTTTATCTAGGATCATTATTACCACATAAAAATATTATACTCCTAAAACAATTAAAAAAATGAATTTTTTACATGTGTTTTGTAAGTAGACCTGTAGGTCTTCATTTAGGCCTAACACCTTACTAAGCTACAGCCTGAGAACAACTCTTCCTTGAGTTATTTCTCCTATTTTAAACCTATACCAACATCCTCAAAACTTACTCATGGATTTAAATCTTCACTTGATCTTCAAAAATCATATCCATGGGAAATTTTCCTCTCTACCTACTTCCCTCATACGAACTTGTAAGTGTGTATCTTAGGTTTTTAGCCCACTAAAATTGCTCATGAATTGGTGAGTATTGGGTTAAAAATATATTAAAGGTTTCTTATGAACATTTTAGATCATATTCAACATGTGATAAACTAAATTTAATTATTTATTTATTTAAATTAGAAATTTTATTACCATATTGACTTCGTATGTCTCTTATAGACCTAATGCACACTTACAGATGTATTGAAGAGATTCCCTATTCACTTATAATCTTATGGATATATATTATAAGATGAAAAATTTTAATAGATTATTATTATAATATATTTATGTAAATTGGATTGATGATTATCATACTGATAGGGAATCCAAAAAAAATCTAAGATTTTCATTATTTGATGCAGGCCTATCATAGTCCATTTCATACACACTTCAATCACTAGAATCAGGCTCTGAATAATGACTACCTACAAATTTCCCTTTGTTGTGACCATTAATACTTTAATTTATTTAATCAACCTCAAAATCTCTCCCACCCTTGTCAATTATGATTCAAAACTCACATGATTTGTGTGAGTTTCTCAACTTAACCTTGTATGCCTCCAAGGCTACGTATCTCTCATGTTAAAGTTTTCATGGTGGATTAACATAAGAGGATTTATTTAGATCTATAAATAGGTTTGATATAAACAATATAAAGATTTTGAGAGATTTGTATATATTAATTCAAATTTTAATGATGATCACCATCATGTACTTGGTCCCTTCTTCAACTTAAAAAGCTCACTTCAGACTCTAACAACTGACTCAATCTAGTTGAGTATACCCCTGAGACCTTTTGTGGCCACTTAATGTTTATTAACACAGTATATAGGTCCAAATATAGTTTTATAATCCTTAATATTGTATTAAAATATTATTTCCATTACTTACATGCTATAAATATCTCACATTCTCATCAACCTACCATTTCTCTTCATTCATACACGTACAACCTAGAAGGAATACTGTGTTTGTGAGGAGTTTTAAGACCTATATGCATTGAAGAGATTTTTTATTTACCTTTATAATAATTAGGGAGATATTTAGGTGGTTTTATATATCACCATTATTCTCTCAATTATTTGAAACTCTAATATCATCATTACCCCATTCGTTCCATCTTATAGCTTACTTAAAAATGAAGATTTATTGCCTATTAATTAATAAAAAATTCCAATTAATGGTGAAGGATGATGTTTTAGGGATTTTAAAACATTTTATAATCTCACACAATCATCCATTTTTATCCATAAACTTCCAAATTCACTTAAATAAGAAAAAACATGCCTATGGGGTTTTATGAGGGTTAAAGAAGAGATAATATTATTAGTGATTATTCATATAGATGGAAGAATTAATACATAAAATTATTCCATTTATTTAAATTTAAAATTTTTCCCATTACATTCCCAAGAGTATTTGACCTAACTCTCTCTTTCCTCTATGTATCATTGTAAAACCGATTGGCCTTTTTAACTTACCAAGAATGTGATGTATAAATGGAGAAGGATTTTTTCTTTTCAGGTCCTATCACTTATTCCCAAGCATGTATTTGGATTTTTGGAGGCTAGATAACATCTTTAAGTATCTTCACCATTGTGAACCTTACTCTACCTATCTGTAAATGCTTTAATTATGTATAAAAACTTGTAAAACTCATCAAAACTTCCTCTTCATGAAATGGAAGTTGATCACTCAAACTAGTGCCCTATTATATCCCTATATGATATGATCATGTATTTATCCATATCATTATTTATGTATATGTAACACACAATATTATTTCAACCTACCTTTTCTAATGTTACACTATATTTTTAAGGGGAAATAATAAAACAAAGACATTTTAGGAGTGGGTTATATGTTAAGTAAGGAATATTTTGACATATTGACAAGGGGTATGGGAAAATAGGGATTAAATAGGTTATTTAACAAGTGTTTCATGACATAAAATACCCTACTTAACTTCCAAACTAACTTGAAACATGTCGATTTGAGACTTGAGATGTCTAGATAAGCACAAAACAATTATGACAATTACCTTACCTTTTCTAGAATTATCTTAAACTATAAAAACATTACAAAGGATCAAGTCATGAATATTGGTTAATTACTTGAGGATCATAACTTCACATATTGCCTATACCACCTTAGAATACCCTGATCACTATTAAGAACAAAACCACTCTTCACCACGACAAGAAAAACTATGACCTAAACAAGAACCTTAAAGGGCTAATAATAGAGTCAAACAAGTTTGGATATCAATTTTTAAATGTTACTCACCTATGGTATCCAAATTTGGCTAGTATTTACCAACTTTGAAAAAATGACTTGAAATTAATTCATTCTATTGAATCATAACATGTATTATATAATCCTATATCACTTGAGATATATTTGAACCCTTTGCCACCTTGTTTTTTTTGAACTAAAGTTCACATTTTATGATGACAGTCATGATCCTAAACATCATGTTTGATTTTTATATTTAGCATGGCTTTATTATGAATCAAATGATAAACTATTGACCAAATTATTTCTAAGGAGCCTAAAGGATTATGCTTTAAGATATTTCTATGAACTACTAATCTAATCAATGAAAGAATTTAAAACACTGGTAGATCATTATCTATCACATTTCTCCATCAAAATCACTGAAAGGATGTCATATACACAAAATTTTAACATCAAACAAGGAATAAATAAACCTATCAATGAATATGTCTTGAGGTATTAAAAAATGTTATCCAAAATGACAAATCCAATGGTAGATAAATATCTTCAAGATATATGTAAGCAGTGTTTTTTTCCCTATTACATGATTCCATTATTTTAAATAAGTTAAAATATTTTGATGACTTATTCCATATTTTCTGAAACTAGGAAATTAAACTTATTTCTTTGAAAGAACTTAAGTACTGTAGTAAACACACTGACTACATCTTCTACCATGTTTCATATCAAACCAAGCTACAAGGTAAAACATATAGAACTTGAAAAAGAAATAACCAAAATGGTTAATGCAATGTCATATAAAACTAATTATATCATATTATCCAATGCACTTAAGATAAAATTTACATGATTACATGAGTATCTAGCTTTTCTACTTAAGAAGATTATGTAGTTTCATCTCATATCTCTCCCTCCCCCTATAGAGGGTGATATGAGTTAACCCCTACCAAAAAGATATGACGTTGATGCATATTTTGACTATCACCAAGGCCTTGATAATCCTAAAAATATATGTTATACATTAAAATAAATCTAATACATTATTATTGACCAACATATGACCTTCGATGATCTTTCCAAGGATTTCAGTTCATACCCTAGTGGTCATCACAACAAAAAAATATATAATAATCTATTGTAAGATAATTTTAAGAAAGACCTGAAAGTGTATATGGAATATCATTCAAATCCTATTACACCACATTATGGACACTCGTTATGTGGTATTAACATCACTTATACATTGATTTGGGCAATAATTCAGGTGATGGTTCAACCCCAATTGATGATGGAACTTCTAGGAGCAATAACTTTTGCACCATAACTCTGATTGACTAACCATTTAAACCATTAAAAATATAATAATGAGGAAAATGAAGTGATATTTCAAAAATATATAATTATTGGTTTTTGACCCATAAAAATCCAATATAAGTTCCCTAAATTCTAATTTTAGTAGTTTAGTCTAAAAATAGTAAGTTTCTAAAAATAGTAATTCCTCAAATTTTGTATTGTTTTAAATCATGGAAGTCAAACCACTTAATCTCCCTTGATATTTATGACCTTACACATCCTCTTCCTACCTTAAAAATGTGTATAAAATAAGATGTAACCCAAAATGGAAATCAAACATCTCTTCACAGAGATAAGCATATGGTTGTATTGAAATCTTGAGTAATAAAACATCTCTTCTCAAAGAATTCATTATCACTATGTTATTTTCATGTTATTTAAATATATATCAATCAAAAATTATGATTTTTTGATCATACATGCATAAAACATCCAATAGTGTAGAGACTGTACATTTCCTTTGATGATAGCAAAATTGTGGATGATGACTCAGATCTTCATTCATTATTTTTTAGATCATACCTTTGTCATTAGTATGTAAATAATGTTATTATTGATAATTTTTATAGTGAGAATGTATTTACCATGATTTTACTTACCCATATATATATATATATATATATATATATGGGTAAGTAAAATATATATAAGGGTACATATATATATATATATATATATATGTACCCTTATATGTAAATAGTCAGAGCATTCAATGAGACATCACAACACATTATTGGTGAGATTGACCTATCTTTATAAGTTGGTCCAACACATGTGGTTATAATGTTTTCATTTATATCAGACAAGAAATATGTTATTGGGATGACCTTGGATACATAAAATCCATGTTATACCTTCCTTAGTGCATAGGTATATTAAATACATTCATACCAATAAGGTAGTCATAGTTTCTAAGATTCCATATGAATATCCACTTGAAAAAAAGAAGTTTATTCCTAGACAGTTACTTATAAAACCAAATAATTTTTATGATTTAACAAAGGGTAAGTAACATGAAATACCCTTTCTTATGTAGCCTATAATTAAGAGACATTGTAACTATATATATAATGTGGATCCCATGAAAACCTCATATACTCCTACATAATATACCCAAATATAGAGAGACACTAAACATATGGATTTTAACTAGATATATATTGTGGATCCCATGAAAACCTCATATACTCCTACATAGCATATCTAACTATAGAGAGACACTAAACATGTTCCAATAATGCTACACCAAATAAAATAAAGAGCACTCAAAATTGGGTTACGTAAACCATTACATATACCACTATTAATTCACAACCACATACCTATATGAAGCATACATAGAGTAATGTTGACTCTTTATATCTATATATGAAACCTATATATGATCCTTGGAAGTACCAATAACATGTGTTACCATATTACTACTATATATAACCTTATGAACATAACTTAGATGGGATAATTACCTATTTTTTGCTTTATAAATATTCAAAAAATCTAATAAAATATAATATTCAATAAAATACCAAAAATATTTAGCATTCCCATGTTTACTAGCTCTTTGGCACCTATGTTTTTTGATTCATGTTGGTAGATAGCATATATTTTTATTTATACACATACATTTTTAATACATATTTGAGTGTGATATATGAATACAATATAAACAAGATATATGCAAATATATATGTTAGACCTCTTCTCTACTTGCATCATATAGTATGTTGGGGGCATCTTCTTCATTGATCATGATTGATAAAAATTACATATCCTTTATGATCATTTAAACATTATCATGTTTGATCTTATATATTAATTCTTGCACATGTCTATATCCATGCTCATATCTTTCACAATGTACCTGATATACTATGTTACTTGACATTTTTGCTAACATATATATTCATGGACTAGTATGATATGTTTATGTTGGTTATTTGTACTTCATTTATTTCGATTGTCATTTACTTGAGTGTATTTATTTATTTTCATTGTATTTCTTGTGGAACATTTTAATATGTTAATTTCCTATTGGCCCTTGTGCCATTTTATATTTTTATACATTTGAATATGTCATTCTATATTAATTGGACATTCAAATATGCCATTTACTTTTGACTGTGAAAAATTTAAACATGACCCTTTTATGAAGTATCCATGTAAAATTATTTTAAAATTACATTAATTCTCTTGTGAATGTGATTGATTATTTTTTGATCTTGTATTGTTAATCTCTATAAGTTTCCATGATACATATCATGCATTTTAGGGCTTTATGTGATCACATATTACATGATTAATCACCATTTATACTTAGACATATTACTCATATATGTTAAATGATTCACACACAAAATATATTGTTACCTTATCATTCTTAGGTAAGGTACTTAATTTTTTTTTATCTACATCACCTAAAGGGGGGTATATTAGTGAGAGCATGTCATAAAAGTCATGACCTCCACATTTACATAGTTTCTATATGTTAATGGGGGCATGTCATAAATTCATGATCTCCACGCATGTTATATTATCATTATCTCCACATTTCAATGGGGACATTTCACAAAGGCATGAACTCTACATGTGCACAATATCCATCACAATTACATGATTTAGATATATACTTGGGTCAGATACTATGCATTGCACTAATTTTTCATAGATTTGAAATAAACATTTTTAAATTTATGAAACATATACTTCATTTTGAGACATATTAGAGGTGAATATACAATTATAGTACCAAAATTTTTAAAATTTAACAATTATATATCTATAATACTATCACCATGAAGCACCGATTACATAAGTACTATTATCTAGTATTTTTTTTTCTAGAGTATTTGGTTCTACTTATATGTTGAATGCATTAAATAAAACTACCTCACCATATTTATAGGTTTGGTCAATTAAATAACCCAACCTCATAAGATTTATAGGGTGACTTTATTAAATCAGTCACCCTCACCAAAATATGAATATTCACATTTGAGTTGTATGATTGAGATTTAATGATCTCAATGGTTGTGTCACAAATCATACTCACAATGGATTGAGGGCATAATAATTGTTAATCATAAAACTACACCCTTATACCTTTTCAATTTTGAGGTAACATGGGATTAGTCCAAGGTTGTGGTTGAACAATGGATGGATTAAACCTCTAGTTTTGGGACTAGCTCCCCTAGTGCTTAAATTGTAGCTCAATTCCTAAAACTACTATGTTGGTGTTGAAAATACATATAAGGTGATGCATAAAATAAAATTTAAGCTAAGGAGAAGTGATGTACCAGCATTTATTGTCCACTCTAACGAATCCTTAAACAACGCTTTATGAATCCAACAAGGTCTAGTGATTGAGACATAGTTTCCAAGGAGCTCATATGCATTAGTACTTCACATAAAGTCTTTTATAAATGGTGTAAACTTAGAGGTAATGTATAAGATGTCTTTTTATAGGAACTACTAGCCATATTTCACTTTAAACATAGTTACCAATACTTGGACACATCATATGACCTGTATTA
Organism: Torreya grandis; assembly: GCA_037957365.1. Classification (NCBI taxonomy): domain Eukaryota; kingdom Viridiplantae; phylum Streptophyta; class Pinopsida; order Cupressales; family Taxaceae; genus Torreya; species Torreya grandis. Next base: position 129,010 of record JARHVA010002335.1, read on the forward strand.
AACAATATCCTAGCAACTAGGTGAGAACAAGGACCTATAATGGGGAATAAAACTTCACCACTTATTAAAATCAACAAGTAAATAACACACTAATATAGTAAGTAAATCTAAAAAAATCCTTATTATTTATTCAAGAGATTTAAAAGATATAATTTGGGTAGAGTTTCATCACACCCAACTAAGGGATAAATACAATGGCCTCAAAACTTTAATTTATATAATATGATAAATATAGATAAGAGAATTTGGAATAAATAAGGCATAGAGAGTCATGAATGACCATGATTCACTCAATGACTAATTACAAGTAGTCCCACAACTTCTCCCATGCATTACTTAGGTGGTGAGTTGTTTTCAATGAACATTTTGGGCATTAGACATGTAGTTTTGACCAAGGTTGACTCCATACATAGCATGAGCATTCCTAATTGGTCAATTCAGTCTCCTCATGATAGTTTCAAGGTAGATATGTTGTCTAATTATGCCTTCATCATGAAGCATTTAGTATCTTACCTTCCCTTTATGTATGCCAATAAGGTATGTAAAATCATCCCATCCTACATTATAGAATAAAATGAGCCTTATTTCATTAATTAGGTAGTTAAAATGGTCTTCATAACCATTATTAACTCCCTTGGCAGCCCTCTATGCCAATAAACATCTTTGTTAGTTGACTAAGTAGGTGTATTAGGAAATGAGGCCTAGTCTCTTGATGTTAACTAACTGGATGGATATGAGACCTAAATAAAAGATTAAAAATAGGTAAATTAACATGTTTAGAGTCTAATAAGTCATCTTATACCATGACATATGCATTTTTAAACATCGTACACCTATAAATCTAGCTCATTTATGTGACTAGGTCACTTCTCACTAGCATTTCTAGACTGGACCTTTTGCTCAAACCTATAAATGATTTTTGAGGGTGGTTTGAGAGTAATTTATGATATAATAATATTTAAAACACATATCACCACCTTCCTCAATGATATACAACTATCCATCTATCCTTGTACCATGAATCCATTACTAAATCTTGCTTAAATAGTGATTTTATTAGATACATACACTATTCATATAGATCAATGAAATGAATAGGACCTCATTATGGTAAAATAAGAGTTTTAGGTGTCTTCCAAGACATTTCAATTAATTTGAGTGCATTAATCTCAAATTTTCATCCATCGGTTCTCTATTAGGATTTTAGGGAAGTTTATGAAGGTTTAGACTCTTAGCAATTGTTCATAACCCTAAGGGATTGAAAATTATAACTAATGTGAAGAGATTAAAGTATGTAACCATCCTAAACTTTCCATATCTAAGCATAATAAGATGCTCCTCATGTGACTATCTTACCTTCTATGTACTATTAAGGTAGTTTTAAGCAAAAAATGGCCAATCTGAATCTCTTTTATGAAAAATAACACCTCTTTCACATCTAAAACTCCTTGAATTGTACTTACATGATGTTTTAATGTCCCACTCAACCCTACTTATTTTCTTCTCTCAGTATTCAAATATTCATGCCTTGGGAATGGTATTAGAACATGTATAATAATAGAGTTCCCATATTTTTCATTTAAAATAGAGTTATGAGGGAATTCAAAAAATCTTGATGGTATGAATTACATCTCTTAGATCCTTTATATCATTTATGTTATCTTGGTTAATCCACGTACTTATTCATGTACACATAGTCTTCTAACTATGCACTTAGGCATATCTTTAGGTGGCCATTAGGTGTGGAGATCCCTATAGGTGATAATTTTTGAAATCTTCTCAACTTCTTTATGTTTCTCACTCTTTAAAAAAATATAAAATATGTAGTCACTTTCCAATTTTTTCACATAGGCTTGGAATAGTCCTTTCTACACTTGTATTACTTCTATCTAGGTATGATCTATACTAGATATATTTTTTAAGTGATAATTAGTTGACCATTTGGGTTCCAATGTGACTTTTAAATACCATTTTGACCATTTCCATATTCAAATACCTCTTTTGAAGGTATTTGAGGGAAAAAAATCCTCCATTAAGTCTTTATTTAGGTTTTAGTGCCCTACCATCTTAATGATGGTTCATAGAGTACATGCCTCAAACACAAAAATCATTACCATTGATGTTTAACCCATATATCCCTCCAAAAATTCCAAAAATCTCCTAGTCCCATGCACATTGTACAATTTATATTAAGTGAAAGTTGGTAGTCATCGATTGTTTGTTAGGCATTCTATGTGGGTTGACATTAATAGGGATTGTTCATAAGATCAAGCTATTCAATTAAAATCTTTCATCCATGGATAGTAATATCATAGGGGTACCTAACTCCCCATAAGATCACTAGACTTAAATTGTCATGCCATGTGAGATATGAGTAACAGAGTTGGTAGTGGAGCTCGAGAGGGGTGATAGGAACAAAATAGCCACTTCCCTTCCTTCCTCTACGTATAAGAAATTATTAAATACTTTTACCATCACTATAAATATATTCATGACCTTATGCCTGCCATGGGGTTTTGAGTCTATCACCAAGGCGAAGATGGGATCTTGAGGGTTCAAGGAGCGCTCTAGGCCTTATAGGCTTAGACTGTTTCAATACCTTGAGGAACATATAGGTATATTTTTGAATTAATTGTCACCATATCACCTTTTACATATAATTTACACCTTATTAACTTATCATTATTTGCCTAGACCACCATTTATGTCCCTTTTTATTATAGGCCTACCTTGACCATCACTTGCTCAGTCTAAGTGCTTGACCAGTTGGTATAAGATACCATACTAGTATCTTCTCTCCATTATTTAATTTTGATGAAATTAGAATCCTAATATAATATTATCTCATTATTTTTTAACACCTTTTGAAATTTAATTCCATGAACCCTATTTTATAAACTCATTTATGCAGTCATGCACATAGAAATATGTGTCATGGGTATTCAACCCAGACTAGGTATCTCTCAAACTTGGTCATACCCTTAGGGAGACTAAGGATGAACACCATAAAATTATTGGGGGGGGGGGTGATTTTAACATTTTTTTACATTTCATTCAAATCATTTAGTCATCCTAACTAGTTAGGTAGGTGTAGCTCACTATTTGATGTAGGAGTATCAAACACACAAACATCACTTTAGATTTATTGAAAATCCATGTGTTAGTTAGAGGTCAAAGTTGATATATTTTGGAGTATAAATATCTATGTAGTATCCTTTATAGCTTGTTTATTTTTATATATTCATCAATAATAATAAAAGTTATTTTTATGTGTGTTTGGATTTTTCCATCCAAAAGTGATAATTTGAACATTCAAATATTAGACCTAAGTCTAGAAGGAGCATAAGCATGGTATGAGGTGGTTAGGTAAGATAAATTTGGTAAAAAGGTCTAAGTATTCATGTCAAGAGTGTTTTAAAGTAATTTTATGTCTAAAATCCTTAAGTTGATAAAAATTAAGAATCATGTTAATGAGAATAACCACCATTCTTACATTGGGTTGACCACCATGTAAGAGTCTTGTTTTTTAACCACCCAAACCAACATAGAGGTTAGCTGATAATGCATTTTTAATTTATTTTTATCATTTGAGGAGATATGTGGAGATATATTTGATAAGGAGAGAGAGGTATTAAAATATAAATAGATTGTATACTCTTTAAGAAAGGTGGTAAAGTCTAATAAAGGACTATGTTTGTAATAGTTGAAGGTTCATGTTAATAATGACAATTCATTTTGTTGTTTTAAATATGTGTGTGTGTGTGTGTGTGTGTGTGTGTGTGTGTGTGTGTGTGTGTGTGTGTGTGTGTGTGTGTGTGTGTGTGTGTGTGTGTGTAATTGCATTGGTTGTTATTATTAATTTATTTTTTATAAATTCCCTTGAGGCCATGATCACGTTAATGTTTATGTGATGTTTTAGGTTGTGTGTTGGACTATAGGTCTGAGTCATAAAAGAAAGGATTAAAAAAGTTGATAATGGATAGGAAAAGTAAGAACATTGTTTAATAATCTATATTTATATTAAAATAATGATGAGTCCCATGTTATTAGTGAAATATTCCAATCTATAAATAACTTAAAATAAATTATATTTAAGGTGACAACCCTATTACATGTCTGTGACTATCAAAAATGAAGGTAAGTTGAATGTTTCTTGAGATATGGGCTATAGATGTGTTTTAGATGATGAAATATAGATAGATTATACTTTAAAGAAAGATATATTAGGTGGATTGAATTAAACTATAATGGTAAAATATAGTGCAAAGGTAGCTTGTCCTTAATCCCTTTGTATATAGTTAAGAACCCCTATTTTAGTCAAGAAAATGTTAAGAAATGAGTATGTATGCCTTGAGAAGGTGATGGATTATTGATTTGGGTGAATTTTGGTATGAATTTAAGGGATAAAAAATAAAAATAATGACCCTTTAGTAGTATTTTATCCTCTTTAAATACAAATAGACCTCATAATATTACATAGTCATTTAAAGAAGGCATAAGATTTTGAGTTTTGCTCATTAAAATCCTTAACAGGATTGGTTAGTGAATTTTTTCTATTTTATAATGTGGATAATATTAATATATACTATGGATGATCTTACATTCTCTTGAAAGGACCTAAAATAAAATATTTTGAATTTTTATGTCTCTATAGTCATCTACCTAGGGTTTAGAAACTAAAAATCTGATAACTTGAATTTTAGCCATGTAAAAATATTGAAACTTTGTAATATTTATTATTTTGTCATTTATATAAGGATGAAATTGGTTTTGGTTAGGTAAAATATGTTATAGTATAGTTTTTATGACTAGGCGAGTGTATGCAGGTTTAAAAGGCCTAATTGGGAAGAAACCTACAAAGGAAGTTGTACTTAGATAGAGATATAAATTTTAAAACTTCATGGGATGTTGTATGAAAATATAGGGTTAAAAAATATGAGCTTAGATGTTGTATAGGAGTTATATATTATTTAAACAAAGGAAATATGTGATAAAATCTAGAATTAAATGGGCTCACTAATGAGGTTGAGGTGTATAAGGGGATTTTAGAGAGTGAATGAGAGATTAAAGGAGACTAAGGTAAATGTGTTGTGCCCAAGATAAGTCATCCATGATAGGATATTTTCTTCTTAAAACCTAAGACAAGATTTGGTGTGTGAATCCAAGAGAAGAGTGACTAGCATGAGTAAAGTGAGTTAGTAAAAGTAAGGATATGAAATAGTGAATAAATTATGTGGATATGATGAATGGGAGACATAGGCATGGTCTAGTGATGGATTCCTAAGGTTCCCTTTAAACAAAGTTTTGTTTATGAAGGCTATAAATCTTAATAATATCAAAGACTATAGGTTAAATATTGAAACTAAGGAACAAATAAAAGAATTTGAATGAGATAAAACAAGTTTAGAACTAGGTGAAGGTGGTTATGAGGATTTTCCCATGTACCTCTACATCATTTGGTATCAGAGCAAGGTAAGCTCTTGGTGAATTCTATTTTGAGTTCTTAAAATATTATTCATTTGAAATTGGTAAAGAAAGTTATGAGGACTACATGGATTGACATTCTAAGGTATCATGGGAGAAGAGTATGGTTTAGGTATGACATATTTAGGTTAGTATAGAGAAATTGTATATTTTTGAAGTGAAGATAAAGCCCCTAAATCCAATGAGAAGGACTTGGAGCTATTTAAGAGAAAACTAGAGAAGGTGAAGTAGAAATAGAATTGAAGCTTAAGTGAGAAATAAAGTAAGATGGAAAAGAGTCTAAGAGAGATTAAAGGGAGATAAGATAAGTCCTAGATAAAATACTCTATAAAGAGAAAATATCCAATAGATATCTAAGAGGCAAGCAGGTAGCTTCTTGACAAAGTGTTCTAAACAAGGCCTAGAAAGTGAAGGAAGAAGTGAGAAGATGGATGTAGAAAAAGTAAGATATATGAGAAAAGAGTTGGGGAAGAGTTTAGAGAAGATAGATATCATGGTGAATCTCATGAAGGATCAAAGAATCTAATGGATTAGATATCATGTGAGGAAGAGGGTGAAGTGGCCACTAGAGCTACTTAAGATAGATAAGAATAGAGAGAGTATAACCCTTAGAGGCAATAAGGTTGAAGAGTTATTAAGAGAGCAACATGATAAAGAAGTTTAGAAAAGAGTTATAATCAAGGATAAAAAAGAGAGGGAAGTTCTAAGAGAAGCACTTGAGAGAGAAGATAATGAGAAGAAAAGAGTTTCCAAGAAAAAGGCATTCATGCAGACTATGTGGTCTCTTATTTTATATTATAATATTGCTTTCAAGTTTTTGTATTAAAGTGTCAAGTAAAGTTTGATGAATAAGAATCATAAGGACTTAAAATTTATGAATAATGGGTCTAGTACATCACCCAACAAGATGAAAGAAGATAAAAAAGGAAATAACTAGTTAAAGAAGACAATATGGTGAATAATGAAGGCATTCAACATGTTAAAGATGAGGTGGAAGAGGAATTTAATTATTATTTGATAATAATTGCAACAAAATTAAAAGGAAAATCACACCAAGAATACATGAATACAAATTATGAAGAAATAAATGAATATATAATAATACATCAGTCCTATATGGAGGTAAATGAATGATTAAGCATTAATTTTGATTGCAAATTTCAAAATAAAGAAGCTAGTATGCATATTGGAAGAAAGAAGGAAAAGGAAAAACCTTAAAAATGGTACAAAGGCATGGTTATGTGGTGTCTAAGTGGCTCAAGACATAAGGTGGTGAGATAGAGATGGAAAACCTCAAGAAGAGGTCATTCAAATTGAGAACATAGGTGGAAGAAAAAATCAAACATGGAAAAAATAAGTAAAGGGAAAAATTCATCAAGATATAATGATAAGATCTCAAGAAAATAATAATTAAGAAGGTGAAGTAAGAATAAAGATTTAATCTAAGAGATTAAAATGTATAAAATGTGTTGTGAATAGCATTGGAAATGAGAAACATTTTAACTCGAAGAAGTCAATGAAATAGATTGTGGAAAAAATCAAAGACAAAGAGATGATGTTGGAGCTAAGTGAGAAATATGAAAAGTGTGAATAAACTAAGTGTTCTCAAAATTTTATTTCTAATTTTATATTTGATGATTCATATGAGGATAACTCAAATAGTAAATATGTTTTGTATAGAAACAAAATGACATTGTTTGAGAAGCTAGTAAAAAGGCAAGATGAAGATGAATTAGCTTAGAGAGTGCTTAAAAAAATTATATGAAATAGAATCAGTATGATTTAACTCTCTTAAAGGAGATAATTAAAGGATAGGTTGCACATCAAGATGCCCAAGAAGATGAATAATAATATGGTCAAAATTTTGATGAAGATTGTGAAGAGATAGATGCTCTCATGTTGGAGGAAGAATTGAAGGTTATCGAGAATATTTTTAGTCCATTAAAATGGATGAAATAAATTTAAGTATATAAATATTTCCTCATGGATGAGCTCAAAGAATAAATAGGTATGGAAAAACATAGGGAAGCACAAATATTTATGCAATCAAATCCACAAGCAAGCACACTAGTAAGTAAGCAATTGAACCATGAGCAAGTTGAAAAGGTAATTTATTCAATAGGTGAAGTTAAATATAAGTTATTTATTTAGGTGAATGGTTATGAAAAGTCAAGAAGATGTAAAAAATCATTGTATTATGATGAAGATGAATTGGTTGAGAGGTTGTTCCTACAAGATGATCTAAATAGTGTGAAAACACATCAAGAGGTGAAGAAGTATAATGAGGAGGAATAAAAAGAAAACCTCCTTGAATAAGTGAAAAATATTTATATTAATATGAGGTAATTATAATAAGAAACCAACAATTCCAAGGAGTAAAGACACCTAGATATGTATGAACCAAGTGAAATCAATGAATAAGGAAACCATAGAGAAAGAGTAAGAACTAAGGATGATAAACATTTCTTAGAAGAAAAGTATGATGAAGTAAAATGTAAATTGGAAAATGTAGGACATGTAACAAATAAGAATTTTTAGCATCTGGTACACCTCATAGAGGTAGAGGATGCATTGATAAGGAAACAAGATAAAGAAAATATGAATACATATAAGTGTATAAATAAGATAAAGGAGAAAGAAAGGAGGTAAAATAGTAAGGTGATAATGGAAAATCCTCAAAGACTAAATTAGAAGGCAAGAAATATGATGGAACTCAATTTTCTCCCTCCTAAGGAGTATGGTGTAGGAACATCAAGCATACAAACATCACTTGTGAGTTGTTGAAAATTCATGTGTTAGTTAAAGGTCAAATTTGATCTATTTTGGGTTATAAGTATGTGTGTAGTATCCTTTAGGGTCCATTAATTTTCATAGATTCATCAAGAGTCATAAGAGTGCACTTTATGTGTGTTTGAAGTTTTCCCTCCAAAAGTGATAATTTGAAAATGCAAATATTAGAGCTAAGTCTAAAAGGAGCATAAGCATGGTATGAGGTGGTTAGGTAAGATAAATTTGGTACAAAGGTCCAAGAAGTCATGTCAAGATTTTTTTAAAGTCATTTTATGTCTAAATTCCTTAAGGTGATAAAAATAAAGAATCATGTTAATGAGTATAACCACCATTGTTACATTGGGTTGACCACCATGTAAGAGTATTATTTTGTAACCACCCAAACCAATGTAGAGGTTAGATGAGAAGGAAGTTGTAATTTAGTTGTAGTGTGTGAGGATAAAGGTGGAGAGATCTCTTAGAAGGATAGAGAGGGAGAAAAAGAGTAGAAGATTTCATACTCCTCAATAAAGGTGGCAGAATCCAAGAAAAGTCTATATTTTTACTAGTTGAAGGTTTATATGAATAATGAGAAGTCATTTTTTTGTGTTTAATATCTCTATAAAATTACATTGTTTGTCTTAGATTAAGGTAAAAATAGGTTTTGAAGGGACCCCGAAACCCTGAAACAAAGGATGAAGGATATAACATTAACATCCATAAGTGAAACATATAACCTACTTCAAATAAGTATCAAAAATAGGTTTTGCATGGACCTGAAACCACCAATCAAGAACATCAAAAGACAGACCCCAGGTTTTTACAAAGACTTGGAAACTCCAGTGTGATAAGAAAATAAAAAACCAAAAAATGGATCTAGATATTACATCCAACTAAAAGCACCAAGATAGTAAGAACTCAATGGACCTATTCTTCTAATTCCAAAATCATCTTCACCGCTTCCTTACCAATCACAACAGTGTCCTGTATAGCTATAGCCGCTGACGTATCACCCTCTTAAATTGCTTTCTTTCTTGAGCTCTATCTGGTTCTCTTGCTAGGCCTCTCCAAGGATTTAATTTCCTCATTAGCCCATTTTCTAATGTTTATAGTAGCTACACATATACTGGAGGTTACCTCCTCCATCTTCATTCTACTTTCCTTAATGAGTTCCCTTAGATTGTTCTCATAGTCTTTAAGTTTGATGGGAATATCCCTCATCTACTTTTCCATATTGTTGATTTTATTTTGATCTGCTTCCTGATTACATTTCAATATTTCCATTTTCTTCTTGAGGCCCATTATCTCCTTGTACATCCATGAGTCGAATTGAAGGATAGCATCTGCTTTGCATTTGGTTGAGCTCATAAAGGGGTGCCTCCCATCATTCTTCCCTATATCACTTAAAGCTTCTATGTTCTCTTTTGGATTGTCTTCATCCTCTTCTGTATGATCCTCCCTTTCCATTCATTTCTATTCCTTAGTTTCAACAGGGCATTCTTTATGGATAAGATCATCCTTTAATTGATCTCCAGTTTCCATTACTTGATTGGCATTTTGAACTAGATGTTCCTTCTCTATTTTCAAAGTAGGATCCTCAAATAGAACGCCCACATCTTTTTCAATTTCCCCTAGCACTTGCTAATTTTCCTCAAGATCATAGTTATTGTTTTCAGTTTTTTCCTCTATAGTGACCCCTTCTCTCTCATTCTTACCTTTATCTTCTTCCTCGCTGGAGCTTGATTCCCCACTTTCTATTCCTTCCTCTTCCTCCATACTCTCCTCAAAACTTTTAGTGCTTACCCACTCTGTTTCCTCATTAGCATTCTATTTTTTGAAGCTAGAGGATTTGGATTTAACTTGATTCCTCTATAGTGACCCCTTCTTTCTCATTCTTACCTTTATCTTCTTCTTCCTCGCTGGAGCTTGATTCCCCACTTTTTGTTCCTTCCTCTTCCTCCATACTCTCCTCCTCAGAACTTTCAGTGCTTTCCCACTTTTTTTCCTCATCAGCATTGTTTGTTATTAATTATGTACTTTTTAGAAAGGACTTGGAGGCCATGATCATGTCAATGTTTATGTGAGGTTACAAGTTGTGTATTGGACTGTAGGTTATGATCATAAAAGAAATGATCAAATAAGTTGATAATGGATAATAAAATCAAGAATATTATTTAATAATATATAGGTATATTCAAATCATGATGAGTCCCATGTTACCAGTTAGGTATTCCAATTTAGAAAGAACTTAAAAGAAATGATCTTAAAGGTGGCAACCCTAATACATGCTTATGACTATCAAGAATGAAGGTAAGTTTAATGTTTATTGAGATATAAGATATGAGATATGGATGTATTTGATATGATGAATCATAGATAGATTATGATTTAAAGGAATATATATTAGGTGGATTAAAAGTAAATATAATGGTGAATTTACAATGCATAATCAGCTTGTCCTTAAACACTATGTATACAGTAAAAAACCCTTGTTTCAGTCTATCAAATGCCAAAAAATGAGTATGAATGCCTTGAGAAGTGATGGATTATTGAGTTGGGTTAATTTTGGTATGAATGGAAGGGAAAAACAATCACAATAATGACCATGTAGAAGTCTTGGAACCTTTTTAAATACAAACAAACCCTTGAACATTACATAGTCATTTAAAAAAGGGACAAGATTCTAGATTTTTCTCATTAAGAGCTTTAACAGGATTGATTAATGAATATTATCTATTTAATAAGGTGGAAAATATTAATAAAGACATATGGATAGTCTTATATTCTCTTTAAATGGCCTAAAACCAAATATTTTGAGTTTTTAAGCCTCTCGACCTCTATAGTCATCCACTTAGGGTTTAGAAACTAAAAACCCCATAACTTGAATTCTAAATATGTAAACATCTTAAAACATTGTAATATTTCTTGTGTTATCATTTAGATAAGGATAAAACTATTTTTGGTTAGGTATAGTATGAAATAGTATGGCTTTCATGATTGGGATAGTGTATAGAGGACTAAAAGGCCTAATTAGGAAAAAGCCTACAAAGGAAGTTGTACTTAGACATAAAGTTAGACTTTTTAACTTGATAGAAGGTTATAATAACATATAGGTTGCCCAAATATGGGATTATATGTTGAATAAGACTTATATATTGTTTAAATAAATGGGAAATGTGAAAATTTTTATAAGGAGATGGACTCACTAATGAAGTTGATGTGTATATGGGGATGTTAGAGAGCGATTGAGAGCTTAAAGAGGACTCAGGAAAATGTGTTGTGCCCAAGATAAGTCATCCACAAAACCTAAGATAATATTTTGTGTGTTAATCCAATAGAAGAGTGACTAATGTGAGCAAAGTGAGTGAGTGAAAGTAAGGATATGAAATAAAGAATAAATTGAGTGGAGATGATGAATGAGATACCTATGAATGGTCTAGTGACAAATTAGATTGATTCCTAAGGTTCATTTTGAACATATTTATGCTTATGAAGTCTATCAAGTTTGAGAAGATCAAATACTATAGTTGAATATTGAAACTAAGGAACAAAACAAATAATTTTAGTGAGATCAATAAAGTTTATATCAAGACAAAGGTAGTTATGAGTATTTTCCCATGTACCTATACATCACTATACATGCCTAAACCAACTTTATTCACTTCCCCTTTAAATTTTACTTTTCATTTCAACAACATGATCTTTATTCTCTACCTTTATAATTTATCTCTCCCTCTTTCATGTGCCAATAACATCTTATGTTAATGTTGGGGATAAACTGTAATTAATTATATATGTTATTATCTAGGTGTGTGAGTGTCAATGGATCTATCACACATGCCCATGAGTAAGAGGGGGTATTCTATACCATGTTTTATAAATTTAATTGAATTTTTTGAATCCCAATTATCCTCTTAAGGTGATAATATTTCTAACATAATACTCTTCCATGCATCTTATATATGTATGATGGTTTTGGAAATCCATCTGGAAACTGTGCTTGAGTTGATCTTCTAAACTTGGTTATAAATTTTCAATAGTATCCACACTTGAATGGATTTATTTTATAATATTTATATTTTCCATTAATAGTAATATGGATCACTTGACCTTGATTTAATGCATTAATACTATGCTTAAAGACTCAAACCTATATTGATAGTCATAGGGTCCTATGAAATTCTTAATTTGGAAACTAGATCCTATTATGGGGTGAAATCTCTTGATGAAACCATCACACAATAGAGGTTCCTTGAGAGGTTCCATATGGACTATAGACTCTTTTTAAAGATAACTTATGGGGAACCTAAACACCCTTATTAATATACTAATAAAGGTAAAACATCTGGATTTGGTTAATTAGGCATATAAAGGGAGAAAATGAAACCTAAAAATTCATAAATACCTTAAACTCTGCTAATGAACCTTAAATTTTACTAAAAAGGTAAATGAAGGCATTTGAAGGTTAGTTCATAGTTTTTTGTCCTTGAGATCCATAATAAGTCATGTTATAATGAATTCCAATATCCATCACCATGTTGCATACTCCATAGTATTCTAGTGACCTCTAATAACCATCACCATGAAACACTTGGTTCATATTTATACTGAAGGTCAACTACATAAGTAGTCTCATTTAAAGGAAAGATATTTAGAGATTTTTAAGGTCCATTGGTGATTAGTTACACCATTAATTATGAGAAAACTTGAATAGGACTCTTGAAGAACCATCATCATAACCAAACTAATGTATTTGACACATATTATGCATTGGAGGTTCCCAAAACACCAAAATATATTATCTACAACTTGAAAGTGTGACCATATGAATATTTTATTTCTCCCAAAATATCACACACACCAATTTTGGGTCTAAGGTGAAGTAGCATACATAAATAATCACTATTTTATTTAAATAGGTAAGAAACGTAATGAACCCATTCCATAATTCACCTTGTGTGAATGTAGAAGATGAGTTTGACTACTTTAGGTTCTTAACTATTGTTCATAAATAATAGGTCATCATTATAAAATCTTATTCCAAGGATTTATAAGGCCATTAGACCACATTCCTTTGTCTAAGAGATCAAGTCACCATCTTCTCTCTCCTATCCTTACTAAGTAATAACTTGAGAGGATATCCAATGCTGTCAAGGATGAGAATGGAAATAAAGGGTAATTTTTTGACCTTTTTTTACTTAAAACTCATATATTCTCTTACATTATTTGTAAATTGAGTCCCCTCTATATATCCTTGATGTTTTGTGACCGTGACCATATTTTATAAAATTCGTACACCCTTGAAAACACTTGCAAAACGCTACTTTCTTACATTTTCTCAAGTTATTGAAATTTTATTGGTGGGAAAGAGGAGGGAAATAAGGTTTCAAATGCATTTAAAATAGGGAGTATGGGTGGAGGGAAGGTGAAAATCTATTCTTTCCCATGTGTGACCCCTTTTAGTGGTGAATAGATGCATTTGAATGATAAACAAACACCCTTTTACATATGAAACCACTCCATCATGGCATTATAATGATAATGGAGACCTTTAAGGGTGTAATTGATGGTCTTAGTGGTGTTTTGGGTCTAAAATAGCATCATTCTAATGATTTAAAATCCTATTTGAAGGCAATGTATATGATCTCAAGAAAAAATTCAAATAGAGGTTACCTTAATATCTTATAAAAGACCTCAAAACATCCTAAGGACCTAAACAAGGCTACCACATTCTCCTTATAACATCCTTGACCCTATGATATTACCATACCTTATAGGCTCCCAACATACATATATGGATTCATAATAGGCCATGAGTTGTAACATTTGAGTCACCTTCAATACAAATGATTTTAGACCATTACGATCACTTCAAGACCTATTATGGTATATTATACATAAATAACATAAAAAAATCACTTGATATGAACTAAAAAAGGGGGTAAAAGACAACCACCATAACATATCTTTACATAGCACCTCACTTGAACTTGTAGCCTTAACATGATGACTAGCGATCCCCCTTTATGAACTACCCTGACACTTTAATAGATATAAGAGGGTGACTAAGGTCAGCTTAGGTACTCACTTCATAGTTTTACTCTTTTTTAATCCCAAGGACATGAAATATTCAACATTTATAGTGACTCTAAAGTCTTGACCTGCTTGGTGGTCAAGAGGAGCTAGAATCTCTTGTATATTATTCATGCTTAGATGAAAGACTGTTTGACTGAGCTAACACCTCATGATTAATATCTTTTAGACTATAAAGAATAAAATTATATATACAAGACATAACATGACACAAAAAGAATATAAAACAATAAATCAATAAGAACACAACCAAAACACACAATAAGAGAGAAACAAGAACACAAACTAGATAAGGTACTAATAAAGCATGTGCCAGAACACTTGGTAAAAGGAAACCTAAACTACTATGTACAAGGTAAATTAGGGATTTATAGTAAAAATACTTAAGTAACACCCCATTGTCATGGATAGGGATTTCCTCACCATTCATCTTGGATAATTGTAAATCATTTTTATCTTTATAACTGGTAATATTGTATGATCCACTCTAAAGACTATCAAAATTTGAGTGCTTAAATGGTTTAGCTTGGTCTTCATCTCACTTAAGCATAATGTCACCATGATGAAAGGTATTTGAAGAAGATATATTTTCAAATGACCTCTGAACCTAATCTTGATGAGACCATATAACATGCATAACATCATATTTTGTCTCTTGCAACTCCTTTAATTTATTCATCCTTACTTCCATATCATCATTCTCCATGAGTTAAATTTGATGTGTAAGTTCAAGTATGGTTGTTTAAGTGATATGGGTATCCTTGCCTCTTTTCCATAGACTGAAAGGAAGGTGAATGACTAGTAGCCCTATTGGGACTAATCCTATCTACCCATAGGGTTTTCCTTAACTTGCTATGCCACTCGCTTTTATTATCCTCTATAATTCTCCTTATTATTCTAATTAGATTGTTGTTAGTGGAATTTATAAATCCATTTCCCTATGGATAGTAGTTAGAGTAAGTACTAAGGTAGATGACATGGATGAGATCCCATTTAATCACCCTTGCACTACTGAAGGCTTGTGCATTATATTATATGATGGTGGAGGGGATCCTAAATCTGGTTATTAGGCTATCATAAAACTCAAAAACTAAGTTCTCATTTGCCTCCTTAAGTGCTATAGCCTCCACCCACCAGTAAATTAATATATAGAATTCAATTCCCACTTGTGTCCAAAACTATATGGAGGGTGATTTATACTTAAAAATTTATGGCCCTACTACAAGAAATGTTTCTCCAGTTGGATAGGTTTGAGTAGCAAGATAGCTAGTGTTTTCTTCCCTATGAACATTACACACTTTTTTCACTTAATAACCCAAGCATGGGAGTCCTTAAAAAAACTTGGCTAGAATTAACCTACTCTTACGGTCCTTCCTACTTTAGTCTTGGATTCAAAGTTCCCTCATGCAGGCCCATCTTGAAAATATTTTAAGAGTTTGTCAACTCGGTTAGTTTATACACACCTCAAGATTATGCCATCAATATATTTTTTTTTAAAATCACCCCATCAATTAGGATATAAGTAATTGATTAAAAATGTTAGTACCTCCTTCTTGTCCTATTTAGTCCTATGGGACATTCCCCCATTTGAAGGAATCTTGCAATGTATTAAGTATAGTTGGAAGGAGATGTAGGTACAACTAATTGGTGGTCACTTTACATTTACAAAACCACTTATTTATCTTCCTTCACATATGATATTAAGCATTCACACATTGCCTTACCCATTATATAATTGGTGACCTTTACTTCTATGCCATATTTCATTCATCTAGTCACCCAACAAAATATCTTTTCACTCAAGTCTAGGTTAAGGATGAAGTTTTTAGTGCTAGGGTGAACCACCATGACATAGATTTTATTATTAGACACCATGTGTATAAATTTTTTTAGGCCTTTCATAACTACAAGTACATGGTTTTACACAAATGTATACCTCTCTTCATATCCCTCCAACGCTTGACTAAATAATGCTATGGGTTTTTTAAGACCCTCACTATTTTGTTACATAAGTATGGAAAAACTAATATCATTAGTTGCAAAGGCATATAATAAGAATTACCTTGAGATATTAGGGTTGAGGAGGGTGGTTTATTGGATAATGGATTTTTTAATGTCTTAAAATCTTCTTTTCCCTTCATTATTCCATGAAAACTCCTTATGTTCCTTGAACATGAAGTTTATATATCTTACCAATTCTACAAAAATGGGGATAAACCTCTAGATAAAGTTGATCTTGCCTAAAAAACTATGTATTAGTTTCTTATGTTTGGGAATTGATAGAGAAAGTATTTCACTTATCCTCTCATGGTCTATAGAAATTCATTTTTTTGACACAAGGTTTAGAAGTCTACCCTCTTGAACTAAAAAAATACACTTTTTTGGATTCAAGGAGACCCCATACTAACTGAACCTATCAAATATTATCCTTAGGTGTGTCAATTGATATTTGGGATCATTTTAAAAGACTACGATGTCATCAAGGTATATGAATACCATCTCATTAATGATTCCTTAGAAGGCTACATCCATTTACCTTTAGAAGTTGGCCCTCACATTGGACATCTCAAAGGGCATCTTATTATAATCATAAGTTACCCACTTGGTTGTGAAGACAATCTTGTGTTGGTCATCCTCCTTTACTAACACTCTAGTATACCCTAATTATCCATCAAGCAAGTAGAAACACTATGAAACTACAACCTTTTGAAGAATCTAATTCGTGGATAACAAGGGGTAGTGATCTCTCGATGACACCTTGTTGAGATTCCTAAAGTTTACACATAATCTTATTTCCCCATTATTATCCCTTAAAGTCACAATATTATCCACTCATGAAGAGTGTTTGACGGGGAATATGATGTTGTTTTTAATTATCTTGGACAACTCTTTCTTCATGAGGATGTTAATCTTAAGTTTAACTGATCTTTGCTTTTATCTCACAAGTTTAACACTTGACTCTAATTCGATAGTGTAGTGGGATAAACTAGGTTCGAACCCCTTCACATAATTTTACTCACAATAAAATTTGTCTACAAACTCTTGACATAACTCTATGAAGGTTTCTTTCTCTTCCTTTGTGTTAACTTTACCTAGTTTGAGTAGCCTATCCTTAAAAATAATGACTTTCTCATAGTGGTCTTCCTTTATTGATATACTAAATTTTTCCTTCCTTAACTAATCATCTTCGTTGAATATATTTCCAAGGTCACTAATCCATTAGGTAGTTTTTTGTCCTCAATTAGACAGTCTGATTATTATAATAATATTACAATTTTCCTTGGTTTCTAGAGTAGAATTATGCCTCTTGATGTAATAAACATGATATATGCTTGTCATTTTAAAATATGAGCTATTTAGATCCTTATTATCATAAATTAATTTCTACACACTACCTTGATTTGGGATTGATCTTTCATGTCTATGACCCACTTGGAAAATCATACTATTTTCCTATTGTTGTCAATTTATCTACATGTTGATTGGCCTCTCTTGAGATTGAGTGAATACCAAAGGCCTAAAATTAATATAATATGTATTAAAACCTATGATTTTATGCCTTTAAGAGTGGATTATTGATTGAATTCTACTCTTTCACTGATGAAATACTAGTTTTCTATCTCCCATGGCTTATAAGATCTTAATGCCCCTCTTTATTTCCCACTGCATCCCATGAATGAGAGCTTCATGCTCTATTATGTTTCATGTGAAACTGAATTAAAACCTTTTAGTAGAGAAATACCTTTTACTAGAAGGAGTGACAAGCATGACACCTATCCCACTTCTATTCTTTTACCTAGACCTATCAAATAATAATCTCCATACTCCATCATGGTCCTAACTTCAGCTAGTAAGAGCTGATATGACCCAACCTTACTCATGAATATAATATATCCCAAAACCTACCTATTCAAATCTCTTATATGTATTAAATCCATGGTTATCTTCCCCTCATTCTTCAATAAGAAAGTATGATATACCTCAAGTAGTTCAATTGTAGACTGACCATTTGGGTGTTCATCTTCATTTATGATAGTAAAATTAACATTAGAAATATTAATCATGTAGGGATAAAAATAGAACATATTGATATACTTAGACCTTATGGTGATCTTTATTCCACACCTAGTCCTAAAGACCATATAAGACTAGTCAGAAGAGAGATAGCCTCCTGTCTTGGTAGTGAAATCCCTAGACAAACATAAGGAAAAAGGAGGAAGCTCAACTACCACAACATATTGTGATATAGTACAATTAGGACAAGTAGCCAAGAATTTTTTTTATTATTTAAGTAAAATAACAATCTTAGTATAATACTCATCTAATTATAAGACCTATTTAGAATTAGGTTCATAATTTAATCACAACTTGTATAGACTCAGGCATGACAAATGTACTAGTCCCAATATTTATCATGAAATTGTGTACTAAGTAGTCTTATATTATGACAAAAACATATAGAGGAGAATGTTTTACCTTGGGTGGTTGAGACTCATTAAGATGATTTATGTTGGTTAGGACTGCACTCACCTTTTTTTCCTGCTTATCCAGGATTTGAAGTTTGGATAACTCTTCTTGGAGGATATTATTTTGTATTGGAATGAGTAAGGTGTTTGAGATAAGTATGGTAATATGTTCCTTCTTCATATGGTCTATAATATTAATATGAGATATGGTAGCCTTTAACTAAAAATTAGGGGCAATAATATTACTTGGAGCTTGGGTAAATTATGGCATGAATGGAACTCTATAATTTTATCCTTTCCCATCTTGGACTTTATGAGTTAGTGGAGTCTTAAGGGCTTTATTTTTTTCTAATAGAATCTTGGTATGATTTACATTATTGTGGATTTATTCTCCCATTTTATAAATCATCACCCACTACTCTCCTTTTGCCCTTTGTATGGGATATAATAGGACATTCCACCTTGGTTATACCCCCAAGCTGATTGGTTGCACATTGTTTATAAGAATGTTATTCTTCTTAGAAGTTAAAAAAAGTGGTCAATGAGTGTGTCTTGATCCCAATTATTCATTATTGGTTTAGCACCTCATATTGAGTCATGAAGGGAGTCTCTCCATGTTTCATAAGACATTATTTATGATTTGTAGGAGGTTGATTGTCTTTCATTGGAGTATCCAAATTTTGATACATAAAAGAGGCTCGACCAACATCTCCACTTGGATGGATTGATATCTCATGTGACTTACCCCATTTTGTATGCCATTGACATTATTGAGAATAGTTATATTGAGTTGGAACTAGTGCTATATAAGTGTTATTAGCATTGGGGTTGAAGATATTATAGGGTCTTGCTTGAGTGATCTACCATTGACCTTGTGGATTAGGATGACATGGAGGCTTATTAAACTAATAACGATTATAGGGGGCTTGATATGGTACTTTGTAAGATATATGAGGTATAATTTTTTGCCTCTTCAAGGACACTATCTTATTTCTTTGTGCATTGATCAATCCTTCAATTTTACCCAATATATTTTTATTATTAACATCTATCTAATCATGATTAGTTGGTGTTGGTAGGGGAGAAATATTAGGCATAATATGGTATATCTCTAGTAACAAAGACATGAAGGGTCTTGGTGGAATCATGACTACTTGAATTATAATTTTTTCTATGCTTATTGCCACTTTATGGGATGCATGTAGTGTATTCCCCCCCCCCACCCATGGAATATATCATTACTACCACATGTAAATTGAGGGCTTTCAATTATTATAAAAAGGCATAGTTAAGGTTGGTCTTGACTAATGTTGGGATCCTATCCTAAGTTTTTGGAAACCTATAATTGAAGTCTACATTAAACTCTTGGGGATCCCTTTTGATTGTGGTGAGTTATTTTACTATAGATAAATGGTCACTTATATCATAAAATTTTTTTCATAGGTGTTCCCCAGCTTTATCCCAGGTTTTGATAGAAGTGTTAGACCCATATACCATTAAAGTACCTTACCCATTAGAAGAAGCGAATAACCTCATTGACACATTTTATTAAATCACATTGTGAACTAAGTGGAGGTTGGATATATATGCAATATGTTTAATAGGATTGGTATAGTTTCCCCCCATAAAATATGGGAGGATATTAAGTGAAGTAGTAGGTATATCAACAAATTGGTTTAGGATCAAGGCATTTCCACCATTGAAGGAAATAAAATCTTGGTTCCTAGGCCTAACCATTGGAGGTGTAGGGTTTGTATAAGTCATTTTTTGATTAAGATTAGGATAAATAGGGGTTGTAGGATTAATATTAGACCTAGGATACCTCTTTATCCTAGCAAAGTCTAAAGATAATTTAATAAACTTAGCTTCCTTACCTTCTAATGAAGACTTTGTGACCAATTTTAGAATGAAACTTGACTACAAATCTACCACTAGAATGCTTGAATCTACTTGATATCATAAAATGATGAAAGTATATGCTATAAATCACTTGAATACTTGTCCCATAAGGTATTCCATAAATTGTAACCACCAATCTCCACCCTTAGGGTAATATTGTTCAGAACTTTCTAAGTTTGGGGTAACATGGGATTCATCCAAGGTTGTGGGTAACCTATGGATGGACTAAACCTCTAGTGTTGAGGCTAGCTCCTTTTGTCCATAAATTTTAGTTAAATTGATAAAACTACTAAATTGGTGGTGAAAAGAGATATAAAGTGATGCATAAAATAAAACCTAAGCTAAGGGGAGGTGATGCACCAACATATTCTTATCCACTTTAATTGATCTTTCAATAATACTTTATGAATCTAGTAAGTACTAATGACTGAGACATATTTTCCAAAGAGATCCTTAACATTAATACTTCACATGAAGGATAGGATATATTGATGAAACTTGAAGGTGATGGATGAGATGTCTAATTTTAGGCACTACCAACTAGATTGCACTTCAAACATGCTCACCAACACTTTTACACAACATATGACTTACATAGAATAATATCATAGAAACTAAGTGAGGATAAGGACCTATAAAAATGAATAAAACTTCATCACTTATAAAAATCAAAACTCATGTAACACATTAATCTAGTATGGAAATATGAAACATTCCTTTTTATTTATTTAAAAGGTTTTCAAGATACAATTTTAGTAGAGTTTCATCATACCCATTCAAGGGATAAGTAAAATGGCCTTAGATCATAAATTTATAGATATGAGAAAGAGAGATAATATAATATTTCATGGGTGAGGCATGAAAAATTCATGAATTACCATAACTTACTCAATGAGAAGTTACACATAGTCCCACAACTCCTCCCATGCATTGCTTAGGTGGTGAGTGCTCTTCAATGAGAATTTTGGGCATTAATTGTCTATTTTTGGCCAAGGTTGACTCCATACACTAAATGAGATCTCTAATTTTTTAATTCTCTCTCCCAAAGATAGGTATAAGGAATAAATTTGGTCTAATTAGGCCTCCATGAAGCATTTAATAGGTTACCTTCCCTTTGTGCATGACAATACACCTTGAAAAACTACCCCATCCTCCATTATAGATGAAAAGTAAGACTAATCACCTTAATTAGGTATTTATAAGGGTTTTAATAGTATACATTCACTCCCTTGATATCCTATATGTTAATAAACATCTTCCTTAGCTGACTATGTAGTCCTACTAGACAATTAGGCCTATTCTCATGATGTTAACTACTTGGATAACCATGAGAGATGAATAGAACCTTAATAATATGTTAATGAGAATGTTTTAGGTATAATGAAACATCTCATACCATGACATATATATTTTAAAACTTTTCACACCTACAATTCTACCTCATTTATGTGACTAAGTCACCTCTCACTAGCATTTTTGGACTAGCCATTTTACCCATACATGTAGAATATTTTGTGGTGAGGTTTGAGAGTATTTTATGATATAATAATCTGTAAAACATCTCTCAACACATTAATTAATGATATTTAACTATTCATATAGCATTTTCCCTTGAATCTATTAATAAATCTTTCAAAAATAATATTTCTCGTGGATCTCTACAACTGTCCATACAAATCAATGCCATGAATAGGACCTCATTAGAGTAAAATATTAATTTTATGTTTTTTCCAATACATTTAAATAAATTTTAGTGAATTTATCTTAAATTTTCCTCCATTGAGTCTCTATTAGGGTTTTAGGGAGGTTTATCAAGGTCTAGACTCTTAGTGATTGTTCATAGCCCTAAGAGCTTGAACTGGAAAACTAATGTCAAGATAATCAAGTATACATCCATAAAAAACTTTCCATATTACTTAAGGTACCCACATAGATCCTTCATAAAGTTATGAGCATAATAAGGTGCTCCTTGGGTGATTGTGTTTACCTTTTATGTACTATTAAGGTAGTTCTAGGCCAAAAATGGCCAATATTGAGCTCTTTCATAAAAAACAATACCTCTTGCACATCTGAAACTACTTTAAGTGTACATTAATTATGGTTTAAGGTCCCACTCAACCATTTTTATCATATTATCTTATTTTTCATGTAGTCATGCCTTGAGAAGGGTATTATACCAATAGGCCTAATAATAGGGTTCCTATATTTTTCATTAAAATGAAGTTATGATGGAACCTAGAAATTTATAAGGGTATGAAATCCATCTAATAGATCATTTATATCATCTATGTTGGCCTATTTAAGCCACCTACTTATTCTTTATATACACACAATCTTTTAACTAGACACTTAAGCATGTCTATAAGTGGCCATTAGGTGCAGATATCCCTATAGTTAATAATATTTTTAGTATTCTCAACCTCTTTATGTCTCTCAATTTTCAAAAACATGTAAATTATGCATATTATCTATAATTTTTGCATATATAATTAGATCAATCCTTTCTAGGCTTGTATTAGTTCTATTTAGGCTTGATATATAACACATATAGTCTACATGTGCTAATCAGTTGCCCATTTAGGTGCTCATGTGACCTATGCATACCATTATGACCATTTCCATATTCAAATACCTATTTTAAGGCATTTAAGGTAAAAATTCCACCATTAGGTCTTTACCTAGGATTAGAGAGGGTTTTAGTGGCCTACGATTTTAATGATGGTTCATAGAGTAAAAGACTAAAACCTAAAAATTATTGACATGGATGTTGATACCATAAACCCCTCAAAAACTCCCAAATAGTTTTGAGTCCCATGCACCTTATAAAATGAGTATTGAGTGAAATTTGGCATTTTTCAATTTTTTATTAGGCATTTTGTGTGGGTTGATAGTGTTATGGATTAATCATAGGGTTGATATCTTGAATGCAACTCTTTCCTCCATGAATAGTAAGTTCATAGGGGTAATTAACTCCACTTAAGATAATTGGGCCTGAGTCATCATGCAATCTGAGATATGAGCATTAAAAATCCCAATTCGAGATGGTAGACTAGGGTAGTGGAGCTCGAGAGGGGTGATGGTACCAATATATCTACTTACCTAACTTTGCTTACCTATAATCCATTCTTTAATACATACATCATCACTATACATGAATTCATGACCTTTGGCCTAGCATGAATTTTTGAGTCTATCACCAAGATGGAAATGGGGTCTTGAGGGTTTAATGAGGGCTCTAGGCCTTATAAGATTAGACTAAATTTAAAGACTTTGAGTCACCTGTAAGTGTATTTTTTAATTAAATTTCATCATAACACCCTTATAATTATAAGTTCCACCTTTTTCACTTGACCTCATCTACCCAGACTACCATCTCTATCCCTTTATCTTTAAGGGTTACCATAGCCATCACTTGATCAATCAAAGTGCTTGAACATTTGGTTTTACAGACCTTAGTAATATTTTCTATCCATTATTTAATATTAATGGAGTTTTAATACTCATTTAATATTCTCTTATTTTTTGGTAACACCTTTTGAATGACACTTTATTCAACCCTATTTTCTAAACTCATTTATGCAATCATGCACATAGGTATGTGTGTCATGGGTGTTCAACCTAGACTAAGCATCTCTAAATCTATGTCATACCCTTAGGGATACTAAGGAGGATCAATAAAATAAAAATAAGGGTGATATTGAGATTTCTAATCATGTCATTTACATTATTTAGTCATCCTAACTAGCTAGGTAGACTTAACTCACTATGCATGCCTAAGTAACCTTGTTTCACTTATCCTTTCAAGTTTCCATTTCCTTTCAACAACATGATATATATGATCTACCTATATAATTTATCAATCCATATTTGATATGCCTATAGCATCTTATGTTCATTTCTAGGGGTATATTTCCTATAGTGTTGTAGGTGGTGGTCTAGGTATATGATTATCAATGGAACTCTCAAACAGGCCCATGAATAAGAAGGGGTCTTCCATACTATGTTTGAGAACCTCAAATGAATTTATTGGATATAAATAATCCTCTTAAGGTGGTGATATTGTTAATATAGGACTCTTACTTGTATCTTATAAACTTAGTTGTATGATGATTTTGGAAAATCCTTTGGAGATTGGGCTTGAGTTGATTTATTAAACTTGGTCATAACTTTTAAATAGTATCGACACTTGAATAGATTCATTTTATAATAGTTAAATTTTTGCTTAATATTAATATTTATTAGTTGATCTTACTTTCATGCCTTAAGCTTGGGCATAATAATTTAAAACTATAAGTGATAGTCATAGGGTCATGAAATTCTGAGTTTGGAAATTAGAGCCTACTATGGGGTGAAATGGCTTGATGAAACCATCACATGGTAGAGGTTATTTGAGAGGTTCCATATGGAATATTAACTCTTGTTAAAGATCACCTATGAGGAGCTTAAAAACCCTTATTGATATACTCAACAAGTTAAAGCATTTTTACTTAGTTAATCAGGAATATGAAGGGATAAATTGAAACCTAGGACTTCACAAAAACCTTAAACTCTGCTAATTAACCTTAAACTTTATTAAAGATGCCTTTGAAGGCATTGAAAGGTTATTTCATAGTTTTTTGGCCTTGAAATCCATAATAAGGCTTGTTATTTCTAAAAAAGTGAGTCTTCCACATTAATACAACACCTCTACATAATTTATAGTGTTTTAGTCACCTCTAATAGCCATCACCATGAACCACTCAGTTCATATTTATAGTGAAGGTTAACTACAAATGTAATATCCTTTAAAGGTAGAATCCTAGGATATTTTAAGGTCCATTGGTGATTATTTACATCATAAATTATGATAAAACTTAAATGGAACTCTTCAAAAGCCATCAACATAATCAACATACTATCCTTAACACATATTATGCATTTAAGGTGCCCAAAACATCATAAACTATTGTTTGCAACCTACAAGTGTGACCATATGAAGATTTTATTACTCCCACACTCTCACACATGCCAATTTGGGGTATAAGTTAAAGTAACATGACCTTGAAGTCTTTTAGAATAAATACATGATCATTATTTTCTTTAAATATGTCATAAATACATGGAAATCATTCAACAATTTACCTTGTGTGGATGTAGAAGACTAGTTTGACTACCTTAGGTTCTTAAATATTGTTCATAAATCATGGGAAATCATTATATAAAAAAAATTACAAGGATAAAAATTCCATTATAACCCCTCCCTCTTACCAAGAGCTTAGGTCACCATCTTTTCTTCCATATCTATATTGAATAAGAACCTGAGAGGCTATTAAAGGCTATCAAAAAGGAGGATGGAAAGGAGGGGTCACTTTTTGAATTTTTTTGACTTGAAACTCATGGATTCTCTTACATTATGTATTAAATTAGTCCCATATATATATCCATAACCTTTTTTGACCATGATCATATTCTAGGGATCTGTAAATGATTGAAAACACCTACAAAACACTAATTTCCTACATTTTCTTAAATTTTTAGACCTTGAAATGTTATTGGTGGGTAGCAAGAGGAAAATTAAGGATAAAACTACATTAAAAACATGGATAATGTGTGGATGGAAGGTGAACATCATTTATTTCCTACATGTGGACCCCTCTAGTGGTGAATAAAAGCATTTGACTTATAAAAAATCACCCTTTTGCATATGAAACCACTCGATCATGGCATGATGATGATAATGGAGACCTTTTAGGGCATAATTTAGGGTATTAGTGGTGTTTTGGTGCCAAAATAACATCATTATCATGATTAAACACCGCATTTTAAGGCAATGTACATGATCTCAAAGAGGTCACCTTAATATCTAATAAAAGACATTAAAACATGCTAAGGACCTAAACAAGGTTAAAACATTCTCATTATAACATTCTTAACCATTTTATATTTCCATAACTGGTAGGCTCCTAACATACTTTGATGGATTTATAACATGCCATGATGTACAACATTTGAGTTGCCTTCAATAGGAATGATTTTAGACTATTAATATCACTTCAAAACCTATTATAGTCTCTTATACATAAGTAACACAAAGCAATCACTTGATATAAATTCAAAATGGGGAAAAATACAACCAAAATAACATATATTGACAAAACACCTCTCTATAAATGACTTATTTGACATGATGACTAGTGATCCCCCTTTATGAACTGTCATGACAATTTAAGAGATATAAGAGCATGACCAAGATGAAATTAGGTACTCATGGCATAGGTTAATTCATTATTAATCCCAAGTAAAAAGGTAAGTCAATAATACAATTATCACTTGTATTTTCACCCTTTTAGGATATGTCTAAGATCTCCTCGTGTAAGTGGAAGAATTAAAACACCTCTAAGCTTATGTGTAGCCTAAAGATGAGGTGAATCTCTAAGTAGGGTTAGCTCCCTTGATGTACCACTTTGGATCGCTACAATAACTAAAATTTGGGGGGGGGAGGGAGAGAGAAAATTCAAATAAAATTATCAAAAAGGAGGTGGTATACCAAATTGGATTATGACTTCTAGCTAGATACATGTCATACATGAAACTAAGAGACCAACCAAACATACACTTCTCCAATCTGAATCTTCTCACATCAATGTTACATTATGAGGTTATGGATTAATGTTTATATTAGGAAGACTAAACAAGATTAATTTGATAGAATTAGTGAATATACTAACTCAATCAACCTTTATACTTCCTAGAACACTTTGCATGCCATGCAAGAAGAAGCTTTCCAACTACAAATAAGATGAAAGAATGAAACAACATGCTAAGGAAATAAGAGTTATCACTTAAGAAAAATCAATCATCAAAGTATAATATACTATGAATATTCATTAAGATATGAAAATCAATAGTATTATTAATAAAATGGTACGCAAATGAGCATGCCTTCATCATACTTAGGTGGAGAATAAGTTAGAATGACCAAAATGGCTAGTTCTTATACAACTTGAGAGAGAAAAGAGAAGAGAGAAGTACAAGGATAAAAATAAAACTTGTAAATATGATAAAATGAGTTACTTTTGAATTAAAAGAGTATTTTTTATGAATCATTTAGGGATATGAAACATAAGTGTCACCTCAAGTCATGAAACTCTTGAAAAGTGGCATAAAATTCCCTTAACTAGCTTAGAAAAATTAGCTTCATGATTAACGCTACTTGAACATAAAAAAAATAAATAGAGATAGGTATAATTATTTTAATTAGAGTGAATGATTTTATATATTCCTCTCCATGCATTATTTATAGTCTTGGTCATCTAAAACCTTTTGGGAATGATCCATCACCATCTGTAGTCTAAAAAACTCTTCCTTGAAGTACATTGCACACCTGGCCTCAATACAAGCATCAATTTTCCATTAAAATATATGGTATGGAGTGTATGACATGTTTTAAGACCCTCTATATTCTTATAATCATTAGGTATACTTTAAAATCACTTTTAATCAGAGTTTTCACAGCTCTCACTAGCTTGGTTACCATGCCAATTTTGACTGGCTTAGATGAATCATCTATATTAGAAACTTAGGAGTATTTTATATGGAATTAAATGAACATATTTAGTTATTAAAAATCATAATATTTCATCTATAATTTATTTCATCTTTAGACTCCTTCTAAAACCTATAAAAGACATAAAATAGTCAAAGGTACTCTATTTTATACACTGTC
Source organism: Torreya grandis (assembly GCA_037957365.1). Taxonomy (NCBI): domain Eukaryota; kingdom Viridiplantae; phylum Streptophyta; class Pinopsida; order Cupressales; family Taxaceae; genus Torreya; species Torreya grandis. The sequence goes on from JARHVA010002335.1 coordinate 157,426, forward strand.
TACATAATTTTATACAACTCAAAAGGGTGGGGATGAGACTAAGAGAGTCCTATACAATTTACAATAACTATTTTTTACAAACTATTCAATTTTATTAGCTTTCCATCCTCATTTTCCACATCGAGTCTAGATTAAAGCTTTAGGAGAATTTTAAGTGCATTATGCTCTTAAGGTTTTTTCATGAGGATATAATTTTGAACCTTCAATAAAAATCTAAAAAAAAGTTTTCTAGGACCATTTATAACTTCTCAAAACCTCTTAGGTTCCAATTCAAATCACTAAGATAGATATGAGCTTCAAAGTTGCTCTATCGAGTTCTTCCTTCCACTTGTCCATGCCTAATACATCCTTTGAGGAAAAAATGGATTCCCCTATAAATTATCTACCTTAAAAAAGATTTATAACCTATGTTAATACCATATTAAAATTACCAAATTCATTTTAGTGATCATTTGAGGCTACACATGAAGTTGACCCCCCTTTTAGATTCTAGGCCTAGTCATGCTTAGTAGGCTTGTTCATACCCTAAACCCCAAAATGACTTTTTAATGGATCCTAGACATTAAAATAAATCATAAATATCTTTTATGATCCCATAATCATGTATTAATCCATGTGAATACTGCTCTCAATATATACTTGAAATTGACCTTTCAATTACACTATAGGCACCATGCTTATTAGACTTGACAAAAAATCCCAAGGGTTTAGACCTACTTTTAAGGCTTATCCCCTATATGAGATATCTTAAATTTTTTCCTATATGTATTTAAAATATTTAAACCTTCCTTAAGTTTTTAGTCAACTCCTAGATCACCTTATCATTCCTTCCTTATAAACCTGCTAGTTTATGGTTAAGGGAAAGTGCCCTCTACCTGAGACAAAATAGAGGGAACTTACCCTATTTTATTAGAATAATTGACTATTGGATGAGCTTTCTAATTTCACATAGAGGTTTTTTTACCAATTTTCAGCTCTTTTTTCTAGTATTAGATCCTCCAAAGTCATAATAAACTAAAATAGATTGTTAAGAAAGGACTATATGTAGGGTCTATGAAGTGTACTGTATAATGCACTATTTGAGCCCTTTTCTATATTTAATGTCAATTATTATGGTGTCATGATATTATTAAAATAATTATTAAGGTGTTTTTATCTTTAAAATAACTCAACCTCCCATAAGTCCCTCATACTGCTCCTTGGTTAAGACTATATGCACAAGTTCTTGGTCGTGTCGTACTCAACACACCACTCTTATAGATGTCTTGCATGATTTGAACATTCAGATAATGCATAGGAATTATTTATATATTATAATATAATTAATACATGTTTTATACCCATTTTTTCACCTTGATTAACCTTATATAATCACTTAGTTATCCCTTTCTTAGCTCACTATCTGTAATAGTCACCTACAACTGACTATATAGAGGTCTATTGGTGGCTTTGAGTTTGAAAGATCACTAAATTTTTTTCATAAGACATTTGAATACTCTGAGGAATATTTAAATCATTTTAAAAATATCAAGCATACCCAAACACCCATGCATTTTAATAAAGAAACATTCTTTCAAATTTGAACCTATTTTGGTTGTGAGTATTCTATAGATAAAGGCACCTATAGGTACTTCATGAGGACCAAACATAGTTTATGACCCTCTTTTATAACGTCTTAGATTAAAAAAAATCCTTTAAAATTTTTGAAAACATTTCACCATGATGACATATTCTAGGTTTACAACTTTGGTTGAATGTTCTATTTGGAACTCTTTTCTATAGATTTTGCTGCCTAAATTTAGTGCTTAGAAAGGCATCTTTGAGGCTTCCAACAACCAAACTCCATCAACTCTCTGCCCTCCAAAATTTTCTAAGTTTCTCTACATGCTATTGGTTATAAGATAAGGTCATTAGATGAATCAAATTTCATTTTTAGCCTAGGTCATATGAATTCCACCAAAATGCTTTAGGCCTCTATTTTCTTAGTTTAGGGATTTGATATCTAAAATAGTCATCTCATTTTGAAGATGGCCTTCAACCTTGTTTAGAAATCCATCCTTTAAAACAAGTATCCCATGATATTTTTCCATCTTAATACCTTAACGAAGGTTAATCACTTATTCAACTTCCGTACTAGTGTCTCCATATATTTATCAAGCCATTTATAGGTGGAAAATATCACACATACATGCAATGAGTGAATTTAGGAAGGCAGTGAAGATGAGTTTAGATGTTTATGATTAAGTTTGGGTCTCCTCAAAGATTATAAATTCATTTAAAAATTGTAAAGGGTTTGAATCAACTATCAACCTTTATTTTTAAAAATGAAACCTCTATGAAGGCACATGTAGGTGATGTTCAATGGCAGACTAAGTTTAGGTAGTGATCATGTGGTGAATAGTATGCATGTTTTGACCTTATGAGTAGGTCTAGACTCTAAAAAATCCTCCCAAAAGTTTTTTACCATCATAAATATCTTAAAACCATATTTTAAAACCTCTATTCAATCTGGTATTTCCCATTAAAACACTTATAAATGCATTTTGAGTTATGTGTATGACTAAAGTAAAGCATTATCCCTTCTTATGCCAAGTGGATGTTTTAATTTTATGCACTTGATATGAGAATATTTTAAATATCATGATATCCTTTCCACACTTTTGTGAATCATGTTAAACATGTCCTCCACATGTGATTTCCTATGACTTCAAGTGAAAATGAGCAAGGATTTGACTGTGAGATGTTCATGACTACATATTTGATCAAAACATGGTGTTATGAGAATAAACATGAAGAGAATTGATCATCTATATTTGAGACCTATGGGACACCATATTCCATATACATGTGACCTCTATAGGGGACCAACATTCTATAAACAAGGAGAACCTAGACTGAGACCTCACATGGTGACACCTTCCTACAACATGAGATACTTGCCCATAAAAACAAAATGAAACATTAAAAAAATAATTAATATAGTTTTAGAAGAGATAAAACATCCTCTGGAGTCAACATCACCAATTTCTTCATACAGACATGTCCAAAATAGAGCAAAACCTATAGGGTGCATGAAATAACAAGAAGAAAAACATATTTAAATTCATGAGGATGGTTCATAAATCACAAGACACTATTATTAAAAATATTTTTATGAAGAATTAATGTCTCTAATTTTACTTTCATCTTACAAATGTGGTTTACCTATAATTTCTCCTGTTAATTGTACTAAGCACAAACTTTTTGGTCACTTTTATATGTCTAGAAAGGCAAAGAAGGAGTAGAATGTTTTTGGCTCAAAAATTGAAATTAAAGATAATTTCAATCATTTATATGAGTTTTATTAATATTTATATGACTTATATGACCTTACCCCATGTTTCACACTTCTCCATAGGCCGTACAAGTGCCAAACTCACCTTTTTTAGTTGATTACTTAATCTTGAGTTAGATAACTTGCATGATTATGATTAAAATAATATTATTGATATGGAATCTGACCTATTATACATTTTTATGGAATATAAGACATTTTGACACCTTTTGAAACTACGCCGCATGCAATTATGACCCCTAAAAGTCCATTAAATGACCCAAAATGATAAATAGATTAATATGACTAAGACCAAGGCTAATATAACATTAAATAACATAAAATGAACTATAATACACACCATGAAAATATATTATACCCCATAAAACATCTAAAATTCAATTTTTTACCTATAAGGGACCCAACTTGACTTCCAAAGTCAAATTTGGTCAACAAATTGGTGAATCATAGGGATAGTATGCATGCTATACTAACTAGACCAGTAGCCTTATCAGTCTATTATTATTAAAGATTCATATAAATTCATAGATAATAGAAGGGGAATTATAAAACAAGATTTTATCAACACAATATTAATGATTACCTCAACAACACAAAACAAAAGACACACACACAAAGAAAAAACAAACAAACATATGCTTTATGAACACTTTATGGAACACACACACCAAAATAAACAAATTGAATAAAAAACTAACCTAAGATGAAAACTCCCTCCTAGATAAAACCAAATGTTTTAAGTCTTCTTGATTCATGACATGAAGGATTTAATGAGACATGTAACCTTTTGTCCTTTATCATTGATGCCTCCAACATTTTCATGATGTTTGCCAACTTAATTAGCATGATGTTCATTGAGAACCAAGTATCTCCAAAGATATTTGAAATGGAAATGAAATCTTGTTTCATCTAAACAACCTCAACTTCAATGGTGATTCATAGGGGCACACCTTCTTATTTTCCATAGTGTTTTCAATAAGATTATCTTTCTTCTCAACTGCAAGTTCTTCTAGCTCATTAAGGAACTTTTCATACTCTAACCAATATTTGTCATTATTCTCCATGAAAGACTCTTTCTTCAACTTATCATATACTTTTCCCTCAACTTGGCAAATGTCTTCAAGCTCTTGAAAGATCTTCATTTGCATATGCCAATCATCTTTGTCCTCTTTATCATTTAGAATCACTACCTATTATATCTTTTATTTTTGATGTATGAGGTCATAAATCTGGTGTTATTAAATCTCCAATCCATTTGAGGGTGATTTAAGATTATGATAAGGTATTGGGTCATCTTTAAGAGTAACGTCTTGTACGTTGGTCTCAAGAGAGTTTTCTAGGATTACAACCTCTTTGGGGATGACTTAATATTGTTCTCCATCCTTAATATCAAATTCATATTAAATATTTAGGACATATTGAGGATTATTAAGTTGTGTCTCAGCTACCATAACCTTATTTTTCTTCTCAAGGGCTGTAATATCTTCCATCTCCTTCTCCTTCATGGTGATGTCAAGACTAGGCATCTTGAAATCATGTGACCTAGCCCAATGAGGCTACCAATGAGTCATGTTTTATTCAATTAAGAGTTAATAAAATTTTATCAAGTAAAATCTCCTATTTATGTTCCCATATAATAGTTCCTTCAATGCAAAGGGTGATGGGGTGAGGAAAATATGAACTAGTTGGTTGAGGTGGCACATACAACTCAAAATCAGATTGAGAGTGAAGTGTAGGGGATTCCTTTAGAAGCTCTTGAGGAAGGGGAGGTAGAACTTGGGATATAATGGCTTGTTTTTATTACTTAAATTTTATAATCACTTCATTTTAATCTAATTGGGTTTGACTATTCTCTTGAAGAAGGTTAGATGGGGTGTGTTTAGACATTGGATCTTCTTTTGGGTCTAAACGTTCCATTATACCTTGACTTAAAAATTTCATCCTTTAATCTAACTCTTAATTTTTTTTGGATAGGTTATCTTGTAAATGTATTTATTTAACTTCATAGTCATCTTCATGAAGATGAGGAGTAAAATATGGCTCATATGGATGTCAAGAGATCTTTTGAGGAAGGGTGGGACATACTTGCATAGGATCAAGTTATTTCTCAACTTCACATTCTTTATCAAGGATTTTCTCCTCTTTCTTTCCACATGATTCCATCACCTTATTAAATCTTATTATTTTTCAATTATGAGTCTCTTTTTTAGGTATTCATTCAACTTGAGGAGTGGATGAAGTGTTTAAGAAGCTTGGGATCTCCTTAGGCTTGGACTCTCCACTTTGTCTCCAACATAGAATCTCATATGTATAGGTCTTATCTTGAGGTGGGGATTAAAATAGAGGAATGAAATGAGGGGATATATTACAATTATTTTTTTGATGACATGGACTACTACATATGCATATTATCCAACTCAATCTGCCTATCAATATTTTCTTCAAAAACAAGGCTTCTCTTTTCAAATCTCTCTTCCAATTCATTGGTAAAAGGATGAATTTGATAAACTTGATTGGGTTCATGAGTGGGAATCATGTTATACTAATAATAATATTTTGGAATTGGATATGAAGGCTAATAGCTTTGGTTATGATACCTCTCATGAATTTTTATCCTATCTTCCAAAGATGAAATTAGGCCACTCACATCTAGCATCTCATTTATGAGTCTTCACTAATTATATCTCTAAATAGGTGCCCATTATCTTTTCACTATCCCTAAATCATCTCTCACCTTATGAATATGATGACTAGGAACATTTTTACCATATCCCCTTTGTGTGTCAAAATCTAACATGTACTTCTCATAGCCCAAGAGAGTATGCTTGAAAGTGGAAATGGATGGACTTGAGAAGTGACTATGTTGATTAGGAGGAGAAAGATATTAAGAAGGATAGCTATAAGACTGATATAATTCATGAATGGATTGATAATTATCATGTTGGAGTTGATAATAGTCATAAATGTACTAGTAAGAATAACACCAAGGTTGATAAGAATCATATAAAGGCTGATTCGGAATTCCATAAGCTAGAAATACCTCATCAACTTGTGTAAAACAAAACTCAACAAAAAAATTAACCATGAAACCTCATTGGGAAGAAATAAAACAAAAAAAATTACCAAAAATATTCAAAAGGAAAACCTATGTTGCTTGATTAGCTGATATAACTTGGAAGTCCCCATTGATGCATAGATAGATCCTCCAAAAGCTTATTTGTTGAAGGATAACACCAAAAATACTTAAAATTCTTAGACTAAGAGTCCCATCAAGCATGACAAAAACTCTTGTCACATGGATTTTCACCCGTTGAGGAAATTTATAATCTCTACTCATCCAAGTGGCATAATTTAAATACCTCTAGGCTTGTGGATAGCTTGAGGATAAGGTGAATCTCTAGGTAGGGCTAGCTCCCTTGATGTACCACTTTGGATCACTACTAAACCTATAACTTTTCTTGGGGGGAGGGAGAGATAAAATTTAAATAAAACTATCCTATGGGAGGTGATACACCAAATTAAATGATGACTTCCAACTAGCTACATGTCACACATGAAACCAAGAGATTAACCAAACATACACTTCTCTAATCTGCATCTTCTCACATCAATGTTACATTATGAGGTTATGAATGAATGTTTAGGCTAGGAAGACTAGAAAAGACACATTGAATGGAACCAGTGAATAGATTAACTCACTCAACCTTGACACTTCCTAGAACAATTCACATTCCCTAAATAATAAGCTTTCCAACTATAAATAAGATGAAATAATGAAACAACACACTAAAGAAACAAGAGTTATCACTTAAAAATCAATCATACAAGTGGAACACACTATGAACAATAATTAAGAGATAAAAATAGATATTATTATCGATAAAATGGTATGAAAATGAGTAGGGATTCACCATACTGAGGTGGATCATAAGTTATAATGGCCAAATGGCTAGTTCTTATAGAACATGAAAGAGAGAGGAAAAAAGAGAAGTTCAAGGCTAAAAAGGAAAATTTTCAAGTTGATAAAAGGAGTTAATTTTGCATGATAAGAATATCTATTATGAACCATGAAAGGTTAGGAATCATAAGTGTCACCCTAAGTCATGAAACTCTTGAAAAGTGGCATAAAATTCCCTTAATTGGCTCAAAAAAATTGCCTTCATGATTAGCCCTATTTGAACATCTAAAAACTAAGGATATGTCTAATTATTTAAATGAGAGGTAAGGATTTTATAAATTCCTCTATATGCATTGGTTATAGTCTTCATTATCTAGAACCTTTTGGGAATGAGCCATCACCATATCTTGTCTAAAAACATCTTCCTTCATGTACCCTGTAAACTTGTCCTCCAAAAAGGCATAATTTTTCCATGAAAATACATGGGAAGGAGTGTATTACATGTTTAAAGACATTGAATTATCTTATAAGCATTAGACAAACTTTAAAATCCCTTCTACTTAGAGTTTCCACACTTCTCACTAGCTTGGTCACTATGCTAGTTTTGATTAGCTAAGATGAAGCATCTAGTTAAGGAACTTAGGTGTTTTCCCAAGGATTTAAATGATAATAGTGAGTTAGTAAATGTCTTAATATTTCCCCCAAACTTTATTTCATATTCACATTCCTTATATTACCTTAAAAACACATAAAATATTCAAAAGTACCCTATTTTATACCCTATTCATACAATTCTATATATTTTAAAAGGGCAGAGAGGATATTGGGAGAGTCCTATAAAAGTTTAAATCACTATTTTATATTAACTATGTCATTTGGTTAGCTTTCCATCCTCTTTTCCCACATCAAGTTTAGACCAAGGGTTTAAGAGGGTTTTTAAGTACATTATACTCTTAAGGTTTGTTCATGAAGTTGTAAAATTAAAAATTCAATCTAATGCAACAAAAGAGATGTATAAGACCATTTATAAATTCTCCAAAACTCTTAGGTTCCCGTGTAAAACACCAAGAGAGATATAAGCTTCCAAAGTTGCTTTATCAAGCTCTTCATTCCACTTGCACAAGCCTAATACTACCTTTGAGCCAAAATTGGGTTCCCCTAAAAATTTCATGCTTTATACAATATTGATCAACTCTGTTAAGACCCTAATAACATTCCCAAATGCATTAGATTGATCATGTAAGGCTACACATGAATTCTAGTCCTAGTCATGCTTAGTAGGCTTGTCTGCACCCAAAATCCAAAAATTAATTTTTTTATGGATCCTATACATTAAAATAGATCCTATATATCAATTATAATCCTATAAAAATTTATAAATCCATGGGAATACTCCTCTCATGCTATAATTGAAATTGACTTTTCAATTGGATTATAGGCATAACCATGTTTAGTAGGCTTGATTGTAACTCCTAAGGGTTTAGAACTCCCTATAAGGCTTCTCCCCTCTATGAAATATATTCCATGTTTACCTATATGTCTTTAAACTCCATAAACTATTATAAAGTGTTCAATCAACTCCTATCTCACCTTATCATTCCTTTCTTATAAATGTGTCAGTTTTTGCTTAAGGGAAAAGTGATCTCTATCTGAGACAAAATAGAGGAAATTTCCCCTATTTTCTCAAACTAGTTAACTATTGGATGCACTTTATCATGTCCCCTATATTTTATATACCAATTTTCAGCTCTTGGTTCCAATATTAGATCCTCCAAAGTCATAAGAAACCAAAATAAACTATTAAGAAAGGACTATATGTAGGATTTAAGGAGTGTACTATATAATGCACTATTGAGCCCTTTTATCCATCCAATGTACATCATGATGGTGTCATGAGTTTATTATAATAATAATGAATGTGTTTTTTGTCTTGAAAATCACTCAACCTCCCACAAGTCCCTCATACTACTACTTGGTCAAGACTATATGCACAAGCTCCTAACATGTCTACTCAAAACACCACTCTTGCAGATGTCTTACATGATTTAACCCTAGAGATAATAAATATGAGTTATTAATATCTTATAATAACATAAATACATGTTTTAAAACCATTTTTTCACATTGAGTAACCTTATATCATCACTTAGGTATCCCTTTCTCAACTCACTATCTGTAACATTCACCTACAACTAATTGTACAAAGGCCTATAAGCGGCTTTGATTTTGAAAGATCACTACATTTGTTTCCTAAGAAAATTTAATACTCTAAGGAATATTTCAATAATTTTAAAAACATAAAATATACTCAAACATTCATGCATTAAAAGAAAGAAACATCCTTTCAAATTTGAATCCTATGTTTTTTTCTCTTAATTTATGTTAATTTCTTAATTTAGAAGCAAGTAATAAAACTTGTAAAAGGGTTGTGTAAAGGAATACCAGATAAAATTGTATACATGATCTATAAGATGATAGGAACTCCTATTTATCTTGGAATTAATAACCTAAAAATAATAAAGACACTAAAAAAGGGGTTTGTTAGCTAGATAGTTGAGTGGACTACCTAGTATGAGCTAGATCTAAGAAGCATATGATTGATAAGAGGTTGTCAATCCAATATTTAGAACAATTAAGTTGATGTAAATGAAAATAAATAATAATTTAATTTAATAACATGAAATTAAATACATGCAAGAAGAAATTAAAATTATTATTTAATAAAAATGACTAAATTTAATAAAAGTGGGTCAATACTCATGCTAAGATAGTTAGGGTTAGGTTAAAAAATATAGGGAGGTTCTGTGAATAGGCAAGAAAATAGAAAGTATTATTTTATTATGGTTAAGTGGGTGAAAATATATTACTACTATCTAGACCATAGTGACCATCGACAGTTGGGTAAACCATTGGTGGGTGGGCTAACCATCAACAATTGGGTGACCATTAATGGTTGAGGTGACCATCAGTGGTTAGGCTAACCATCAGTAGTTTCCTATAAAATTCTATAAATTTTTATAGAGGTAATTCAAAAATAGGTAGATGGTTAGGTGAGGGTTTGAATATGGGTTTGGTTAAAAATAAAAGATTGGAAGATGAGTTTGGATCAAGTCTAGGTATTTAAAAATGAAATGAAATGAAGAAATAAGTACAAATTTACCTACAACTTAATAGATAGTTGAACCAATTTATCTATAATGATAGTAATTTATCATTTGAAAGTGATTTAGATAGAGGTTTGAGTCTTTATTACTATTACTTACTTATTGAAGGGATGTTGGATACCTGTGCAAGAAGATTGATAGCCTATACATGGATTCATGGATTTCTAGATCCTTTTCACTTCCTACTTCTCTCCATTTATAGGATGAAGTTACTAATTCTATAGGAGGAATTTTTTAATCAAGATCGAATATAAATATTCCTATTACAATGCTTTAAATCTTATTATCACTATAAAATGGAAGTTGCTAGATTGTGCCATGTTTACATCGTACACAACTAGAAATGGCTTTAAAGTAGGTTAATGATCTCACTAGCAACGTCAGGCTAATAATCAATGGCTAAGTTGACCATCAATAGTTTTGAAGATCTAGAGTAAAATAGGCAAAATTAATTTAAAAGGAGGTGGATTCAAAGGTTAAGTTAGTAAATTAATAAATGGGCTAAGTCAACTACGTGAATAACTAGCTTTAGGATCAGGTAGGTGTTCAAGGCATTTCAACATTTAAAAAAATGTAGTTTTTGTGTGTCTAATTTTTACCTTTTTTATGTGTCTTTTAATTAACAATATACAAAACAAAAATAGATTTTTGGACAAGGTCTGATTTCCTCGAGTATGGGAAGAGATGTTCCCCTTCAAACTAGGATTTGATGAAGTGAAAACTAAATTATGTCAAGGTTTAATAAATGATAAATGTTGAGTCATGAGGTGAGTGACACAAAATTTGGGAATTTAAGACACAAACATGTGCACAACATGTGAATAGGTGTGATAGTCAAGATCATGTAAAGATCAAAGTTTCCAACGTTGGTAAAAATAAGGTCAGTTATAAAGGAACTTATGATAGGGGTAACTAGTCCACATCATTAGTCATAGCTAATCATGTCATTCCTATTAAATATACTAAACATGGTTCATGTTTTTCATAGGTATCTATGGTAGGAAGTGCTCCTATGGAAAACATAAATGGTTGGGTCATGCATGAGGTGGTGCAAAGTTTAAAAGTACAACATGGAAAGGTTGGTTAGTGTAGTCAAAAAGACCATAACAAGGCCATAAAAAAAAATGTGAATGTTTGGTTCAAAAATGACCAACATCAAGGTGGATGTGGTCAAATGGGTTGGTGGGTATGGTTAGGGTATCCCATGAAAGGTAAAGTTCTAGTAGGGGGAAGAGTAGGGGATCCTAAAAAGTGAGCACCTAGGTTAGGTGCCAAAAAAGGTGGAAAATGTTAGGGACCCTAATTGTTGATAATTAAGGCTTTTCCTAGGGTTGACTATTGATGGTCACCCTGATCATCGATGGTTAAGGAAAACCCTAAAAATTTGAGATAAAAAAATTAAGAACATAAAATAAATGTTATCCTTTTAACATTTGGTGAGTTTTGCTTAGGTGTTTTGTGCATTGTGTCATTTTACATGAAAATCAATGTTAACCTTTTAACATTTGGTGATTTTTACTTAGGTTTTTTGTGCATTGTGTCATTTTACATGTGAGTTAGCTGAGGTGGAGTGGAGTAATTAACTGATCTTGTATTCAGGGCTAATAGAGTATGGATTTGATGGAAGGTGGATGAAGACACAAATGTGGTAAGATGAGGACTCTGACCACATCAATGATCATGGAATGAGGTAGGTTATGTTTTTAATTTTGATAGTAAAATTAAATTGGTTGTGTTGGAGGGGTATTGATTATGTAAAATTGAGCTTGATAGTGATTAATAATTGGTGTGGGTAGGTTTTATGGGGTTTTCCCTAATGTATAGTTTGGTTAAAATTGGTCAATGTAAAGGATGAAGTTGAAAGGTGGAGATTGTGTTAGGTTAGGAATGGGTTTAGGTTAGTTTTGGGTAGGTTAATTATGGTATTTAGGTGTGTTGTGAATGTTTTAAGATCTAGGGTTTGAGGGTTGCACCATTAGTGGTAACACATAATGACCATTGGTGGTTTAACTTGACCATCGATGGTTAAACTCATGGGTAAGAGGGTCCTAAGGGACTATAGATGGTTAAATAAATACCCAGTAATCAAAGGAGTAGGTAAAAATTGATAATAAAAATGGGTTATTGGGTAATGTTTTGAGGTTTTAAAAGTTTTTTAAAGTATTCTAAAGTTTTTAAATCATTGTAAAATGGGAAGGTGGAAAGTTGTTGGAAGTTTTGTTATAGTGTGTGAAAGTGGTAAAATATTTGAAGTGTGTTTAAAGTTGGTGAAAGTGTTGTAAAGCATGTAGGAAGTTTGGAAAGGAGGATGAAGGTTTATTTGAAAGAGTTGTTGAAATTTTGTAAAAGGTGTTAAACTGGGTTAACTCTAGAATAGATGTTTATAGTGGTAGTGAAAAAACATTTAGATAGAATGAGGGATTAGTGGGTAGAGTCCAACTAATAAAAATGTTTAGGTGTTTAAAATAATATGATAGGGTTAGTGTCAGATAGAGGTATATGGGTTTTTAAGTGTGAAATTTAATAGGGTAGATGTGATGGGTGTGGGTTTTAATAGGTTAAAACAAGTAGGTGTAGGTTGATACATAGCTTGATGTGTAAAACTAAGTATGTGTGCTAATATTTTTATTTTGTAGGCCCATGACTATATTCAAAGGAAGGAATGAGTCCCTAAGATCTTCACCAAGGTTTCCAATGGGATGATTAATGATAAGTGGAGACACATAGAGGAGGTTGGCCTAGGGGCAATGAGATATTACCAACACCTACTGTAGGATATAGGTATGATCATGGCCCTCATTGAGAGATGGGACCCAACCAAAAACATGTTTGTGTTGCCAATGGGAGAGATGACCATCCTCTTAGAGGATATTTAGTAGATTACATGGCTACTCATTTAAGGGGAGCTAGTCTATTATATAGAGAGTGAGGAGAGAGATTATTTCATGGTTCTAATATATCGAGAAGATTAGACTCAGGTGAGATATCATGCGGTGTTGTTTGCTATGGGCCATTATAATAGAGGGCTCTAAAGGATAAATGCTTACTTAAAATGATGATGATGGTCATGTCATACTTCACATTTCCAAATTTGAGCATCAACCACGTCCTTTATTTTTTTTGGGAGTATTAATATAGATGTTATTAGGGAGGATTGTGTTTGGTTGGGCCCCCATTTTATTAGTGTAAATTTATAGGGAGCTTTAGGCCTTTTGAGTACATGGTAGTATGGGATCAACTTTGGGTTCATGCTCTATTTCTAGGCATATGAGTATATACAAGTTTTGAGACCTTTGGGGTTACCATAGGATGATTATGCTCTGACAAATTATAGAGTGAGTTTCATGATATGGAGAGGAGATTACGCAATAATAGGGGATGGTGGTGATGCTAGAGACATAGATTGGTTCAAAGATACTTTATAGGGTTTTGTGGTGGGTGACATAGTGTGGTGACTATATTTAGGCTAGATGATATCGGTAGGATATAGCTTTCACATAATATAACTATAGAGCTGGTGTTAAATTTATGAGAGTTGGGATAGCAAGACTAAGCTTATCCCATTTGATTAAGTGAAGAGATAGTTTGGCTTGGTGTAGGGGATCCCACTAGATTTTCCATGATAAAGGAGGGAGGATGTCAACTTATTACTCCTAGATACCCAACCATAGGATGTTATATTAGACCATGAGGAAATTCTAGTGAGAACCACCATAGATAAGGTAGGGTTTGTAGATGGTTACGTAATGTGGTACTAAGCTAGATATGTAGTAGCCAATTTTGGATGGGGTGAAATGGGCCAACAACCCTTATATGTGGATAATGTTAGGGCACTGGTATAGGGTGTTGGATTGATGGATAGGCATAGGTATAAATTGTAGTAGAACATGACTAGATCACTAGATTATAAGGATAGGTGGCCACTTTATAGTGATAGATTGTCATTTTATAGGGTTAGGTGGTGATGCTAAATGGAGAGTGAGATCAAGCAAGGATATTTCTTTGCATAGTGACTCAAGAGAGAGATTCCTTGAGATAGAGGGTAGGAGTGGCCATAAAAATAGTAGGAGGACCACTTGATGTGGTTTTGAGGACATGGTACTTAGCCACCATTGAGGAGTTGATATATTATGAGGTGATAACATTGGTACAGTTTTCATTAGAGATGAGGTATGGAGAGTACATGGCTAGTTTGGTAGGTGGTCCATCTATATCTACTCTAAGATAATGGGCCTCAATAGTGGGGTAAGAAGGGATATTAGGGGGACCACCACTATATGGTAGTGTAGGTGTAGACATTGATGGGACTAGTGGTAGTGGTATCCTAGTGGCCTAATAGAGGAGATTATATGATGTATATGTTTTAGATTTTGATATCAGCCTGCATGCTAATGATGTGAGATATATATATATATATATATATATATATATATATATATATATATATATATATATATATATATATATATATATATATATATATATATGAGAGAGAGAGAGAGAGATTTATACATTGTGACATGTACTACTTATTGAGTATGTGTATACTCATTGACATGTATTACTTTTATTATGATGTATATGATGATGTGGTTTTATGAGGATTATGGATGTTTATTGATGTTGATGGGTTTTATGGTTGTTATGTTTATTTAATGTTTTAAGATATTTATGGATGATGCTTATGAAATTTATGGTTAAGTGGTTTAGGTATGTGATAATGTGTATGAATTTTCATGATGTATGTGTTTAAATGATAGGTTGATCATGCCCCATGCTCTACGAGATAATATGTAGACTCATAGTTTTAGGCATGTGATGTTGTGCATTAATGGACATGATATTGATGTTCATGGGTGATTTTTTTTTATATGATGATGTTATTAAAACATGAGTGTGATGAGATTTTTTTGATATTATGATGAATATTTGAATATGTGTATATTTTAGGTGATGTTTGGGTTTATACATAATGGATAATGTCTTTGTTCATAGATGTGATGTGTTAATGTTTTGAATTGTTGTTATGTTTATGAGAAGTAATGATATGACATGGTATATGATATGGATTGATATGTTGTGGTTTATATTATTGTTGATAAGGTAAGATGGAAAACTAGGGGCCAAACCCTTTACAACCAAAAAATACAAGAAGGCAATCAAACAAAATATGCCTTCAGAGAGACGACAGCACTAGCCGAGAACAACAGACAGAAACAAAACACAAGAAACAAAAAGACCAGAGTCAGAGAGGACTTCCCCTATTTTTAATGCTAATGCTAGTGGTTTATATTGTTAATTCTATGAAAAATTAATATTTTTCTGATGATAATGATGTTACAATGTGATTGTGACTATTTTATGGTTTTGATGTTTTGTGTATGAATAGGATATAGTTTATGGACATGGTTCATAATGTTATGATGTATATGGATTACATAATGATAAATATGTTTTGAATGTTTGGATATGACATGTGGAGATAATGAAAGAACATAAATTAGGTGTAGATAACACACTAAATGTAAAAAAGATAAAAAAATCATGAGACATATATCCACCTGAACTATCGAATAGATGGTAATAAAAGGCAAGATGTGTTCAAGGATAAGGGCCTAATAAAATGGAAGTTGGATGAAATTTAATGAAAATAAGAATTTAAAATACTTTGTATGAGAATGATTTTATTGAAAAAGAAAGTATCTTGATCATTTCATGTAAAGTAAGTTGATAGTCCCTTGATTGTTAGAGAGGTTATGAAGGGAAAGTTGGGGATATATGGATGGTTGAAATGGTTGAAATGGTAACTTGATGTGGGTGAGCTTTACCCTTATATTGGTGACCAAATAACCATATTAAACAAGTACATTCCTTTATATAATGTGTAGATTGATTGACATGGGAAGTATACTAATGCCATATATGAAAACTGATTGCAGCTTACATGCTTTGATTTTGACATAGGGTTATTTGTTGTTTATTTAATAAAATTGGTGATGCTAATCAAGATGAGAAGCTTCAAATGATTGTTTCAACAAACTTTGGCTTAGCCATCCTTCAAGGGAGTGGTCTAGAGTTATATTTGTGTATCTTATAGATGTCCTTCAAAGGAATAGTGTATATTTTAAGCAATCTAGTAGTTGGGTAGCCATCCTTCAAGGGATAGTCTATATTTTAAGCAATCTAGTAGTTGGGCAGCCATCCTTCAAGGGAGTAGTTTGTAATACTAGAAATATAAACCCAAGTGATATTTTGGATATCCAAATTTAATTTTGAATGCTATGTTTAGACATGGACAAGTATCTTTAGGCTGTAAGGTCTACCTTTATGGAGGAAAGACTTTTATCATAAAAGGTTAATGACAAATGATGGAAAGTGGTTTGAGAGACAATTGATCATGGGATTCCATCTGATTAGAGATGAAAAGTATCCATGAGAGCCATGCCATAGGTAAAGCCATGGTATCCATGTTTAGGATTAGGTTATAACTATGATGGATGATCACATCGTCCTATGATATAATCAATTATTCCCAGGAGGAATAAGGTGAATGTGTAAGGCAAGTGAAAATCTTATAAACCAAGGGATGAGCTTAAGTTAGACAAAAAGGTAAACATGATCCTACTTTCACAAAAGAAAGGACATAGATGTGAAGCATTGAGAGGCTCAATTTTTAGTTTGCCTTTAAGAGAAGATAAATGAAAAGCTCTTGATCTATACTTATGGGTTATGATGTAGAGTCCAAGTCAATTGAAAGAAAACTTGCCTTTTTAACTTTTCTCCATATTAGTTACATGTTGCTTTTCCTTAAGGACAAGGTCTCTGATATTGAATTTTCTCTCTTTTAGTTGTTTTTTATACTCATGCTTAATTAATTATTGATAGACAAAGATGTTTAAGTGTTATGAGGAATATTCATCAAGTTTAAAATGTGTGAGACATTCCTAATGATAATTGTTCTTAAAAAAGATCTTGTGTAAAGATATGTGAAGAGAATGAATATAGACTTTTAGTGGAAATAATACCTCTACCCTAAATATGAGAGATAAAGAGGTAGCACCCATAGAGGTTTGAATGCTAGTGTGATAGGCCCATAAATCAAAAGAAATGTGCAAGTGCCTATCCTGACTTGAAGCCCTTACTACTTTGGTTAAAATTTTGGTGAGGGTTTTGTTAGAGGCTTCCATCTATCCATTTTCTTAGGGATGATAGGGTGAGGAAAAGATTAATTTGATGCCAAAATCATCGTAAATACCCTAAACTTTCTTATTTTTAAAATATTTGCCATTATCAGTGATGATCTTATGGGGAACACTAAATTAGCAGATGATATGGTGATTGATGAAATCAATAATGTTTTTAGCTTTGGTCAAGATAAGATGGATGTATTCTACCCACTTGGTGAAAGATTTAGTAGTGGTAATGATAGATTGGTATCAATTTTAAGAATGAGGATTGATTTCCCCAATAATATCGAGACCCTATTATGAGAAGGGCTAATAGTATTTGCTTACTTGAAGGCCATGGCTAGGTGAATGATGTAAATTAGTGTGTTCATGAAATTTTATGCATTTTTTTACATAATCATAAAAGTTTATTGATGGTAGGCCAATATTAGCCAAGTCAAAGGATACATTTAGCAATAGCTAGGCCACTAAAATGTCCCCCACAAATTCTATCATGTGTTTCCTTGATAACATACGAAGCTTCATGACTATGCAGACAATTGAGAAGGAGGCCATCAAATCCACATTTGTAATGTATTCCCCTTAGTATGGTGTAATGATAGGTACTCTGAAAAAAATCTCTTTGGGAATTCTTTGAAAGGCTAGGAGGAACAATGTTGAGGTTAAGGTAATCAAAATTTTGGTTATACCAAATGTTAGAAGGAGAAAATTCCATACTAAAAATGGTAGGAAGGTCATAACTAATATATGAAGGTCTGATAAATTGATGTATGGCAACAAATATTTTATATTTGGTTGATTGGGATGGAATTTATGAAGCTATGGAAGCTATTGTAACTATGAACTTGTTGGTTGATCAAGAAAATGATTGGATAAGGTAATGATCGAATGATGTTAAGAGTACATCTACAAGTTGTTTGTAATTAATAGGACATCATTTTTACATTGATAAGATCCATTGACCTAGTTTATCATAAGTTGGGAATCACTAAAGATACTAATTGTTTTGACTCCCAAAGCTAGAGTGGTTTGGAGACCTATGACCAAGGTGTCGTATGCAACCACATTATTTGTGCATTCAAATTCAAGTTTAAAAGAAAGGGGAAGAGGTCAAAAATTAAGGGGAATGAGGACAATTATATCACCCCTACCATGTTTTCATTTGGAGCCATTAAAAAACATAGTCATTTTGTAGGTGGGTTCTTCCTAAGAAAAAGTTATGATGGACTCATTTGAAAAAGCAAGAGGAAGTGGTTGGTTATCTGGTAGAGGATCTTTGGATAATTGATCAGTGATGGCATGCCCTTTAATAGAATTTTAATAAAGGAACTCAAGATCAAACTTTTCTAGGATCATGAGGCACTTTTCCATACATTGGTTTGATTATGGTTTAGAGTGCATGTACTTGAATGGGTTAGTGTTAATGATGACATAAGTTTTATTATTAAGAAGGTAGTGGAGTTTGGAAGCCACAAAGACTAAGGTGAGGCAAAGTTTCTTAGGATAAGTATACCAAGTATCATACTGTATAAATGTGTGGCTAATGTATTAGATGGCTTTATATTTGTTTTATTCATCATGATGGGTGATCATTACCCCTAAGGAATATTATGTGGTGGATATATAAATGTAGAAAAGAAGTTCTTATTTAGGAGGGATGAAGATAGGTGGAGAGAGAAGGTACTCCTTGATTGAATCAAAGGCTTGTTGATGGTCCTTGGTCCACTTAAAATAATTATCTTTCTTATGGAGATGGTGAAAGGGTTGACATATAATTGATAACTAGGAGATGAACCAATGAATAAATTGGAGATTTCCATGTAAGCTATAGAGTTGATAAATATTATTAGGAGGCATACCCAATATTGATTTAACTTTGGTGGGTTATATTTTGATTCCTTAAAAAGAGATGACAAATCCAAGAAGATTTATTGATAAGACACTAAAAATCCATTTCTTGGGGTTAAGCCTTACATAATAATGGATTAGTTGATCAAAGATGATTGTGAGAATAGTTAGGTGATCCTTGTGATGTTTGGATTTCCGAATGAGATCATCCACATAGTCCTTTATAATTTTATGGATGAAATCATGAAAAATGTAGGTCATGGCAAAATGATAGGTTGATCTAACATTATTTATACCAAAAGGCATGACTTTATAACATAAGGTTCCCTGTTAGCTGATAAAGGAATTTTTTATGTTGATCTTTATGAGAAATCAAGATCTAATTATATCCCAAGAAACCATCCATGAGGGATAACATCTCATGGCTAGCTATAAGATCAACAAGTTGGTCAATGTTTAGCAAATGAAAGTCATTTTTTGGGTAAATGAGGTTGAGGTCACAAAAGTTGATGTGGATGTGAAGTCCCCATATGTTCTTGGTGATGGGAATTATGTTATAAACTAATTGTGGATAGTCGATGAGATGAATGAATTAGATGGATAAAAGATGTTGGAATTATTTGAATAGAAGGGTGATGCAAGGATGCATCGTATGAAGCTTTTTCCAAACTATTTTAGCCTCAAGATGAGTGATAATTTTGTGGAGGGCAATATAAAGGTCAATTATAATAATATTCTAATAGGACCAAGAAAACACTATACTACAGTCATGAAGGAAAGAAGGGTAATTTTGTTACACCATAGAATTTAAAGATTGGGAAAATTTGATGATATAGGTGTTATCTTGAGTACCGAAATTGACATCAATGGTAGATTCATTTAGCATGGTTTGGTTTTCAAGAGGAAGGGATTTATGGATATAATAATCTCTCATACTAAGGTAAGTGAGAATAAAATCATAATCTTGATGCTAGATGGTGTTGATGATAAGGGAGTCTTACTCTATCATTTCAAGATGAATGAGAGGAGGGGTTTTAGTTTGACCATCATTTTGATAGGTCAAGGGGCCTAAACTAATAGTGTTGATAAAAAATTTAGATGGGATGATATCAAAGTCCTTAGTCTCTAGGGAAGGTGGGGTTGGTGAGGATGGAACATCCTTATTGATGGTGGTGATGGGTTTTGGTTAGGTGGACTCTTCTAGTGGTATGAACCCAAGGATGAATAAATCATGAGATTTTTGAGTTTTGATTATGGGTATCTCATGATGTCCTTATTTATAAAGGTCAAGACCAAACCCCTTTCAAACACACTTATAAAGGTAAGCTTTAGTAAAGGCTAGTTTGTTGAGATAAGAAAAGTTGAAGGTGAATGGTCAAATGGATGAGATAGTGGTGGTAGGGAGAAGTGGTTGATCAAGTCCCCCATAGATGAAATTTCTTTTATTATTAGGGAACCTAAAAGGGATGATGGTATTGATGTTAAGATCATAAGAAGGGTCATTTTTGAGGTTTCCATATTTTATATATCAGGGAAAGCATCTAAGGCTAAAATTTGATATTTTGCAAGGGAGAGATGTTCAAATGTGGATTCTAAGGGGTCCTCTACAAGGATCTAGAAAGAAGAGATAGATGAGCTAGTTGAAGCTTCATCAAAGGTATGTGTAGGAGTGTTGCTAATTTTGTTTAGTGGTGAGGTAGTGTTAATAGTATTTGATGGTAAGGTGGATGAGGGAGGAATAAGAAAATAGTTAGGATGATATGTCATATTTTAAGAGGTAAAAGGATTCAGATTAGCTTTAATGGTAACAACTTGACCTTCATGGTCAAATTTGAAACAGCTATGTAAGGTAGAAGAGACACAACTCATGGCATGGATCCAAGGGTATCTACGTAACACATTATATTGGAACTCATCCTCTATAATGTAAAATAATTTGAGAATGATGTGAGGTCCCAAACTGATATGGAGGATAATTGTCCCCAAGGTAGTGGCCATGCTATCATTAAAGGAGTGAAGGACTAATACACTTTTTGACATGATGTTCTTGCATAACTAAAGTTAGTCATAATCATGGGAGGAGATAATGTTTATGTTATCTCCTCCATCAATCATCAACCTTTTGATGTAATTTTAATTGATGTATGTAATGATGAAGAGGGGAGGATCGAGATCCTTAGAATGAATAGGAGGTATTTCAGAATTTTATAAGGTGATGAAAGTAGAAATTTGGAGGGCTCCAACAAAGGGTTTAAGAGGTTAAGGTTCATCTAGTTGAACCTCTATAGATTGTAGAGCCACTATCAATGCCTGATAATAGTGAGTTGAGATGTTGATTAGTTTATAAAGGCTCATTTTCACTAGTATCTAGTGAATTTGTTTCAACATGATACATTAGATGGAGTTAGAAGGGTTAGAGGAAGAGGCTCCCAAAATGGATACTTTAGGTTTTGGTGGTGGCATAGGTGAAGGTGTAGGTGTCTGGGTTTTATTATAAGGTTCAGGGGTTAAAGGGTATGTCCAAAGAATGGAGACTTTAGCTTTTCTCTTGTGCTTCTATTAGGCCTAAGACTGGGTAACCATATGAGTAATATGGATGGGGGGATTTTCTAGGTTTGATGGCTACTTTGGTTCCTCCTCTTCACTCTTGGGTGAGAGAAATAGAGTAGATAAATGTTGGATAGGTTGAGTTGATAATTGGATTGGTAATGGGGATAAGAGAGGTTCATCTAATAATATATCATCCTCATCATATAGGCTATGAATGAGCATTTGGAGAGATTTGTAGTTCTATGTGTCATGTCTTAGTTCTTTATGGTATGTACAGATCAAGTTATCATTAAATCATGAGGGTTTAGTATTGTGTGGATATAATGGCTTGATATATGGTAAGATAATGGAAGAAGTTTAAAACAACCTTTGTAGGATAATTGATTAAGATTAATTCAAAGGTGTTAGAGGTGATGGATTTATAGTTTTAGGGATGGGATCCTTCTTAGAAGTAGTTTTTACCTTAGAAGTTATAGGTGGTGGAATGGTTTTAGTTGGTGGTTAGGATTGCTTAGTTAGGGTTGGATTCAAGATAAATGATTTGAGAGTGGATGATTTGGATGATGAGGGTTTGGATATAGTTGGGAAAGTAGAGGTGGATAGATTAGGTAAGAAAGATGGGTAAATAAAAGGTTTGATGGGTGTAGGTGTAGGTATAGAAAAGTGTGATGGTTTACTAGAGGAATAATAGGTAGCTAGGATGGTAGAAGGATAGGGTCCTAAGATAGAATATAATTGGGAAGGAGGTGGTATGGGTCTAGTTCAAGGTATAGGTTTAGGTAACTCTACCTTCCCAATTGGGTTGGTTATGGGTTTCTTTGGTGGACTGATAGTGTTAAATCTAACTTCAAAGAGGGGTGAGTATGGCTAGGTGAGGGAAAAATTACTATATTCTTGATAGGTTTGGTGAGAGAGGCATAAGATGATTTGAAAATGCTATATAGAGGTAGATGGGATGGTTTGCCTATGGTTTTGGAGGAAGAGGTGTTGGATGACTAGGTAATAATGGCTGTAAGGGTGGATTCAAGTGAGGTTAAGGATTCAAATTTGTTTTGGTAAGGGATCCCAAGATGATGCCAAAATGTGCCTATATCAAAGTTGGGTTGAGAAGTTAACTCTAGAATTTGGATAAGTCTAGAAAAGGGATTATAGATGGGTTTAGCTCCATGGTCATTGGTTTCAAAAATTAAGCCCCTAGGTGAAGAATAAGGAATGATTCCTCTATCCTTATTCTTGATGGGAGGTTCCAAAATTAGTGGTTGGGTGGATGAGGTAACCTTCTCTTGTGAGATGGTTTCCAAAGAGGGAATGGATGGTTATATGATGTAGGAGGTAGGTGTAGTGTCCTCAAATGAAGGAATGGATATGGTTGCTTCCTTTGTTTGGGTGTTTAAAGGAGTGGAGGGTAGTTATACCACTTCAATGGGTGGAGTGGAGGAAGAAGAAATGGTTAAATAAAAATTTGTCTCCTTTAGTGTTTCCATAAAAGGAGAGGTAGATAAATATAAGTTCTCATCAAGTGAAGAGAGAGGGGTAGTTGATTCCTTCATTTGGGTATCCAAAGGGATAAAAGATATGTCCACTACTTCTATAAGTGAAATGGAGGAATAATTAGTTATGGTAGTGGTTTCCTCAATATCGGGCTCACTAATAATAATGTTGATCATATGTGCCTCATGAGAATGAGATGATTCTAGTTTTTTATCATGATGGTGTTTAGGAGCATGATTGGGAAAAGGTTTATAGAAGATGTCAAGGGACTGATTAGGACTTTCATTAGGATTATTAAAGATAAGTTCTCCACTATCAATTAAGCTTTGGACTAGAATTTTGAAGGTATTACATCTAATAACATCATGTTCAATAACTTAGTGAAAGGTTTAATGGTCATTCTCATTTTACCAACCAAGCACATGGTGAGAAGCATCAAATTATTAGGGTGGTTTGATAGGTGAAGTTAGATGAGGTTAACTTTGAGAAAATTTTCTAGCACTGGAACATAAGACTCCCCTATGGGATTATATTGTTTTAGAGCTTGGTTTTGGTTTCAACTTTATTGGTAAGAAGGGTTGGAAGAATTAGTTTGATGGGGTTGGTTGATAGTTTGTGGTGGAGTAATTTTTAGGACCATTGAGTTTGTAGATGCTTTTGTCTTGGTATTGGGAAGAATATATTAGTTAGTGGTTTTAGTGGGGGGAGGGTCATTGGATTTAAAGCTATAATTATTATTTTATAGTTTAAATCTCCCTTCATTGATGGATCATTTTTCAAGTTTATGTGCCATGGTGAATGCCTCATCAAAAGTTATGGAAGATTGAACTTGAAGAGTGGGGGAAATATTTTTGGCACAAACCCAAGAGAAGAGGTCAATAAAATTAGGTTGGGGTAAGGAGAAAGAAAGATGGTTGATGAGACCTCTCCATATAGTTACAAAAACAATAATTGATTGATCATCAAATTTCCTAATAAAATAGAGGTTAGTAATAAAATCCTTTTTAGATATATTTACTGATAAGTGATCTAAAAAGATTTGGTCCAATTGAGAGAATGAAAATATGGAGTACTTGGTGAGACAACTATAATAATCAAGGGCTAGTCATGATAAATACACGGGGAAGGTATGAAGGAAAAGATCATCATCATATGCAATCAAATATAAAAAATGACAAATGCTCTCAAATGTTGTTGGGGGTCCTCCATGTCTTGAAATGTGGAAAACTTGGGTAGCTCCTATTGAGGGGGATAATAATGGATAGGAACAAATGGATGGATGGGCTCATTAGATATTCTATCCTAGGAAAAAGGTTATGA
This sequence comes from Torreya grandis, assembly GCA_037957365.1. Classification (NCBI taxonomy): domain Eukaryota; kingdom Viridiplantae; phylum Streptophyta; class Pinopsida; order Cupressales; family Taxaceae; genus Torreya; species Torreya grandis. Next base: position 182,218 of record JARHVA010002335.1, read on the forward strand.
GACTTGGAGATACATGACTCCAAGTTAGTCATTTTGTCCATTAACATCTTGACCAAATATTTTTGAGGTTGGGAAGATGCATAATTAGGTGGTAAGCTTTGTTGATGTTGGGTATTAGCAATGTATAGATAAGTGGTAGAGGGTGCTAAAGAAGCCACATATTAGTAAACAGTCATAGGAGGTTGGGATGGTGCCACTTAAGGGTTGATTATCACAAATGGTTAGGTAGAAAATGCTATGTATCTTTATGGGTTGGAAACATGAGGGTAAGACATCATGGGTATTTATTTAGGGTTGATATGGGTTGGTTGAGGGGTATGTTTGGGTTGGTGGATGGTGGTATAGATGTAGATTGGGTTGGAGGTATGAAATTTCTAGTTAGTTTTTAGTTGGTGTTAACTCTAGTGCTAATAGGTGGAAGTGTTTGAGGTATGGAAAATACCAAACTCTAAATTAGGGTAGAAATTGGTGGGTTGGTTTAACTAAGGGCAATGGTAAAAATATGGGTAGAATATACCCCCATGGTTGAAGGAATATAGGTTATAAGAGGTAAAGTTGATCCAATGTTAGAGGTATTAGTTAGGGTAGTAGGTGTTTAGTTAATGGTTGGTATATTTGATAGAGTTTGGGGAGTGGTAATATATAGGATATTGGAATAAGAAGAGGCTTGGGTGAGCATGGGTTAGGTTGAGGTAGTACCCACTATAAGATGGGGAGGCATACCATAAGGAGAATCCATAAGAAGAACCAAAGGAAAAGGGGTATAGTTAGATAAGGTGTTCAGGTAATTCTAAAGAGCCATGGGATTATTATTAAGGAAGGTAGAAAAATATAGATCACACTTTGGAATAGTCAAAGGTCTAGTAAGAGGGGGAGAAAATTGAGGGGAAATCTCAACATCAGAAGTATACTCTATGGAGAAAGAAGAAGAATTTGGTTGTTGGTTGGTTTGATTCCTCAACTATTGTCTAGTAAAGACCATGAGAGGAATAGGAAAAAAATAATGAAACTCAAAACTCAAACACAGAGCAAGAAAAAAAGATCTCAAGAAAATAAAACATACACTAAAGTGTGTTTAATAACCTAAGGTTATTTTTAAATCACTTTTGTCTTATGCCTTAGAAATTATGAAGAGGAAATTTGATTTGTAGATTAGGTACTAAAGAGGAAATCTAAAGTTAGTTTCAAGTTGTGTTTAGGTGCTCAAGAGAGAAAAATTTGTATTGATATTTATTACATGCCTTTATATTAGGGCCTACCCCCTCACTTCACACATGGTAGTGATAAGGGTGTCAGGTGATTAGCCAAGGTATATTGAATTTCAAATTTTATACTCAACCAGAGAGCTGAGTTGGTTCTGCCCTTGGTAAATACCTCTAAGTAGGATTGCCATGAAAGCATAAGATTTATCAATAGGTGATAAAATCCTATTCAGGACTTGCTTCATGTGTTTTTTGTTGTGTTTATTAGTTATGTGGTTTGGAAAAAGGTGTGTGATAATAATAGTGAACACTATGATTAATTACTTTGCTTTTAAATTACTAGATGAACTAAAAAAAGTAAGCAATCAATGTGTGTGAAAGGTTTATTTTAATCCCAAAATAAATTTTAGATTTCATTAAATGAGCATAAAATGACGGAATAAAAAGGGATGCTAAGTTCCCATCGGGTGTGCCAAAATGTTTCTCTTAAATTTTTCTTATTTCTTAATTTGGAAGCAAGTAATGAAACTAGTAAAAGGGGTGTGTAAAGGAATACCTAATAAAAGTGCATGCATGATATACATGATGGAAACTCTTCTTTGGCTTAGAAATAATAAATTCTAGATAAGAAAGACACTTAGAAAGGGTTTATTAGCTAGATAGTTGAGTGGACTACCTAGCATGAGCTATATCCAAGAAGCATATGCTTACTATGAAGCTATCAATCCATTATTTATAACAATTAGGTTGATATAGATGAAAGGAAAGAATAATTACATGTAATAACATGAAAGTAAATGCATGAAAGAAGAAGAAATTAAAATGCTTGTTCAAATAAAATGACTAAATGTAGCAAAAGCAAGTTAATACTCATGATAAGATAGTTGGGATTAGGTTCAAAAAATCTTGGGAGGTTCTATGAATAGATAGGAACATAGGAAGTAGGATTTGATTGAGGTTAAGGGGGTGAAAATAACTTGCTACTATTTGGGCCACAATGACCATCGATGGTGGGTGAACCATCAGTGGTTGGGTTGATCATCGATGGTTGGGTGATCATCGACAATTGAGGTAACCATTAGTGGTTTAGCTAACCATCAATGGTTGCTTATGAAATTTAGGAAATGTTCAGAAAAGGAATTGTAAATTGGTTAGATGGATAGGTGAGGGTTGGAATATGGGTTTGGTCAGAAATAAAATATTGAAATATGAGTCTGGATTAGGTATGATTATTTGGAAATGAAACAAAATGAAGAAACAATTACAAATTTACCTATAACTTGATATATAACTTAAGTAATTTGGCTATACTGATAGTAATTTGGCCGTTAGAAGTGATTTGGATAGAGTATTGAGTCTCTATTACTACTTCTTGATTTTTAAATGGATGTTGGATACCTATATAAGAATATTTTATACCCTAGATATAGATTAATGGAATTTTGGATCCCTTTCACCTCTTAATTCTCTCCTTTTATAGGATAAAATTACTAATTATGTAGGAGGAAGTTGCTAATTAGGATCAAAGATAAATTTGCATATTATGACGCTTTAAATATTTTTATCACCATAAAGGGGAAGTTTCTAAATTATGCCATGATTATCTTATACACATCTAGAAATGGAATTAAAGTAGGATAATCACCTAATCATCGATGATGAGGCTAATCCTCAATGGCTAAGCTACCATCAGTGATTGAAGAGCTAGATGAAAATTGGTGAAAGTAAGTTAAATGAGGTGGATTAAAAGGTTAAGTTAGTAAATTAATAAATTAGATAAGTCAACTAGGTCATCAACTAGCTTCACGATTGGGTAGGGTTTCAAGGCATTTTGACATCTAAAATTATGTAGTTTTTGAGTGTCTACAATGTTGGTTGTAGGTGAGTATTTTATAGATAATGTCACATATAGGTGCTTCATGAGGACCAAACATAGTATATGACCCTCTTTCATGATCTCTTAGATCAAAAACACTATTTTTAACTATTTGGAAACACTATACCATGATGACATAGTCTTGGTTTGAAAATTTTGTGGAAGGGTCCATTTGGAACTCTTTCCTATAGATTTCACTACCTAAATTTAGTTCTTGGAAAGGCATCTTTGAGGCTTCCAACAACCAAACTCCATCAAACCTCTACCTTCGAAACTATCCCAAGTTCTTCTCCATGCAATAGGTTACAAGACATAATCATTACATGCATCAAAATTCATTTGCATCCTTTCCATTTGAATTATACCAAAATGATTTAGGCCTCTATTTTCTTAGTTTAGGGATTTTATCTCTAAAATAGTCATCTCATTTTAAAGATGGCCTTTAACCTTGTTTAGTAATTCATCCTTTAAAAAAAGTCTCCCATGATCTTTTACAATATTAAGACCTTAAGGAAGGTTCATCACTAATTCAAGGGTATCTTAGGAATTCCCAAAAGTAGTCTTGAAGTCATGAATGTGAGAAAATTTTGAATTAGAGGATTTCTTTCCTTTATTGTAATTTGAAATTTCATTTTTGAAAATGAGGGATTAAAGGTGTTTAGTGAGTCTAGGTGAGTGGAAAACATATGTATTTGATAAATAAACTTTTAAATGACCTTAATGGTCTTAAGAAGGTCATAAAAATGTGTTAGAGTCATTATGTCTTGTTTAAAGTATAAGGTGGCACTCATAAAGCCATCACCCTATGTGGGTTTTGTGTTAGTTTGGATATTCTTGATCTAATAAATTGTTACGATTTTTGTCCAAGAGTATTTTAACTTTTAATAAGGTGTTAGATATGTGAATAGTCTGTATGTAGGGTAGGATAAAGAGAAATAAGAGCAGCCAAGAGTGTAAATTTCTGCCAAGAGGAATGGAGGACTATAGTAAGTCCAAATTGAATATGTGAAAGAACATCAAAGAAAGATGACATATTGAATAATAATCCTCAATGAGCACTATGTATTTTGGATTTTATATAGTTATTTTTATTATCTTAATGTAATCCATGAATTATAATGTGGTTAATGAAGGTTGTAGGTAAATCTAATTATGTGTGTTATTTTGAAGAGTAAGATTATGTGTGTTTGTGTTTTCTATAGGCATAAGAGTGACAAAACATATTTGTGCATTGTGTATTATATGAAACATGTTTGTAAATATTATTAAATCCTTTTTTTGGGATATTTATATTTACTAAAACCCTGACTCAAGGTAAGACTATGTGTAAACCAACATACCCTATTTTCTCAATAAAATGAAGTTGATTGTGTACTTACAATAAGAAAAACTATCTAGAAATGGTGAGAAAAGGTTGTTAATGAATTATAATTTATATTTCAAGGTTATTTAAACAATTTGTGTGTTTTTACCCATTAAGTCATATGCTTCTTAGAGTATAACTGTGAAAACCCTAATTTTGTCTTAAGTATACATACAGTAAGCATATTGGACAAGAGTTTTATTCATGAATAGAGATACATGGCTTCATTTATTTATTGAGATAGGTATAGGAATGTGTGTGATTAATTTATGATAAACTATATGTATTGGAAATAATTTGAGGATTATAAACCCCATTTTCTTGTTCTAAAGTTGGTTATAAGCCTTGACTATGAATGAGAGGGTAAGAACGTACAAAATAAGGTTTTGAGATTGAAAAAGGTGGAATAATGATTGATCAAGATTGGTTTGAATTTATACACCCTAAACTAACAATAAATATTTTTTGAAACTTTTTTGGGAATGTTAGAAAAGAAATTGATTGCTCTTAGGTATGTTAAGAACCTAGAAACCCTAGTAAGTGGTAGTAAGCTTCAAATTTGATTTGTGAACAAAGTAACCTACGAAAAAATATAAAAATTTGTGCATAGATTCATAAGAAATTTATAAAAGATATTAAGGTGTTTTTAAATCTTAAGGGTACGTTTCCATAATTTTATAGATGATTGTAACTAAACATGATGTCATAAAGCCTAATAAACCTAATTGTATAGTGAAGAAGGTCTAATTTAGTGATAAAAAAAGGAGATTTGTCTTGAAACTTTGTATAAAACTAAAGGATTATAATGGGTGCTCAAATTGGTGTTTTTTTACTATTAGTCTATTTTACATGTATGTACAATAGAGGAAACTCTAACAATAGGGCTACACCAAGTTGTTAAAGATAGGGCATAATAGTGTGGAATTGATTTGATGTATTATGTAAGGTATGGAATGAGTTCAAAGGTGAAAATGGGTTATGATAATAAAATCTAAGGTGTTTAGAGGCATAATATTTTATGAGTAAAAAACCCATATGATCAATATTCTACATTTTAAAGAAAAAAGGGAAGAGTAAGTGAATGTAAAAGGAGCTTGTGTGAGAGAAAGTGATTAAAGGAATTAAATTAAAAACCCATAAAAATGGTATAAAGGAGTGTTAGAAGATAAAAAGAGATATAGTTATGATTTAAACCATATTTGAGTTTTGATTTCCCATGTAAAGGATATTTTATCATTAATTTATTATGTGAGTGTCATTCAAGTGAAAGTGAATACATGCACAAAAATGTTTCAATTTATTGAACCTTATTAAATGGTTTGAAGATGGCGTAAGTCCATATGAAAATAATATATCATTATCTCCAAAAAACATTGTGAAGGTACCTTATAATCATTATTTCATGATTTCCAAAGGGACCATTTCGATGAATGAATGAAGGAATAAAGAAGAATCTTAAATGGAAAGATATAGGTAGAGTTTGGTGAAGAACTAAATTTTGCTCTGCATAATTTGTTATCAGAGCCATCTTGATGCTCTAGTATGGTATATACAGGTATATAAGTTGATGACTATATGCTTCATGTTGCATGTTGCATGATTGATAGGTATTTATAGGTAAGCAAAGAAGCTAGTGCATGGAGTCTTATTTAGAAACAATAGATATGAGAGAAGGTATGATGTGTTTTGTGATTTATTTGATGAATTAAATATATGAATAGTATAAAATAGTGAAGTGGAAACCTTGGAGAAATGTTATCTATTAACAAGATTAAGAGAAAGAGAGAGAGACAAGCTCATAAAGAGAGCTTCAGAGAGAGTGGATAATTTTAGTGCAAAGGACAAAAGTTAGAAGGCCAAAGTGTGGATTGAATGAGAAAGAAGGTTCCACGTGTGAGCCAAATAAGTCATCTAAGTGAGGCCAAATATGAGAGAGAGCATGTACCCAAGTGAGGTACTTAAGAGGAATATGAAGGGAGAAGTAGAGAGGAAAGTGAGAGATAGGGTTGAATTTAAATGCCACAAAGAGAGAGAAATGGAAAAAGAGATACAAGAGATGAAGAATGCATTGGAAATAATAAAAATAAAATTTATGAGGATGTGGAGTGTATTTAAATTGTAATGTGGAATCAAAATCAGGAAAAGGATTAAGTGTATCTTCATAGAGAGGTTGTGAGAGAAAGAGAACCAACAGGTGATAGAGTATTTGGAGGGGCAACTGAAAGAGATGAAAACACAATTTTCCATCAAAAAGGATGAGAGAGGGGAAATGAATCCTAAATTTATTTATTCTAATAATGATATGTTATGGTTAAATGTAGGTAAATAAAGTTAAGTGCCTCATTAACATGAAGGAGATGAATGGACAACAATCCATAAATGAAAAGAGGATGATGCATTAAAGAGTATCTATGTAGCTAAGTATGAGGTGATTTGTCCCCCTAAATATTGAGAATTCATTGATGGAGAAGAGTGGAGAAATGAAGAGAAGAAAAAAATAGATGGTGAGAAAGATAAAGACATGATAGGTAATTAAATGCATGTGGTTTTTTAGGAATACTTTGAAGATGATGATGATGATGTTTGATATCAAGAGACTATAGGATTGTTTAAAGAATTCCTAGGATTAGCTAAGAAGTAAGAAACACATGAAGTGCTTAAAGAGAGATAAGAATAGGTTATGGAAGATTAGATTAAAGAAATAAACCATGAAGATAAGATGCAAGTTGAGGAGTTGGTTGGTTGAATAGTCAAGCAAGAAGGATAAACTATGATTAAGGGTAGTAGGATAGAAGATAGTGAAAACTAGTTTATGAGGTAGAAATAGGCCTTGGAATGATCAAGAAAGGAAGAGAGTGAGAAGTGGAGTAGGTATGTTGATGAAGAGGTAGCAATAACAATGTTGGAGAAAGAAATTTATAGATAATGGCAATCCATGATCCATGCCATGAATATTTAATACAATCATGAGAGAAATCAAAGGAAAAATAATTATTATAGGTACATGTAAAATTATGAGAAATAGTAGAGGTGAAATCAAAGAACTACATAGAAGAAGAAGTAGAGGCATACATGTGGTAACAAAGAACACAACCATTTGTATGAAAACTTGAATGGAAAATATCTTGGGGGGTCAGTTATTTTCTCCCCTAGGGAGTATGATGTAGGAGCATCTTAGGAATGCCCAAAAGTGGTCTTGAAGTCATGAATGTGAGATAAATTTGAATTAAAGGATTTCCTACATTTTTTGTAATTTGAAATTTTAACTTGAAAATGAGGTATTGAAGGTGTTTAGTGAGTCTAGGTGAGTGGAAAAGATGTGTATTTTATAAATATATTTGTAAATGACCTTGATGGTCTTATGAAGGTCATAAAAATTTGTTATACTCATTTTGTCTTGTTGAAAGTGTAAGGTGGCACTCATAAATCCATCACCCTACATGGGTTTTATGTTGGTTTGGAGTTTCTTGATCCAAAAAACAATTACGAGTCTTGTCTAAGAGTATTTGAACTTGTAATAAGGTGTTATAGAGGTGATTAGTCCATAGTTAGGGTAGGAGAAGGAGAAAAAGGGGTAGACAAGAGTGGAAAGGTCTACCAAGAGGAATGGAGGACTGTATGTAAGTCCAAATTGAATATATGAAAGAAAATCAAAGAAAGATGACATATTGAAGATTACTCCTCATGATCACTCTATAATTTTGAGCTCATATAGCTCTTTATATGATCTTAAGGTAATCCATGCATTCTAATTTGGTTAATGAAGGTTGTAAGTAAATTCAATTATGTGTGTTTTTTAAAAAGCTATATTCTATGTGTTTGTGTTGTATATAGGCATAAGAGTGAAAAAACCTATTTGAGCATTATGTATTATACGAAACATGTTTGGAAATATTATTAAATCCTTTGGTTGGGACATTTATATTATTTTAATCTATGACTCAAAGTAAGACTGTGTGCAGACCAACATACCCTATTTTATTAGTGGAATGAAGTTAACTATGTACTTACAATAAGAAAGACTATCTAAAAATGGTGATAAATTTTTTTTGATGACTAGGGGTTTGTGTCTCAAAGTTATTGAAACATTATGTGTGTTTTTACCCATTATGTAAGATTCTTCTTGGATTATAATTTTGAAAACCCTGATTTTACCCAGAGTATACATACAATAAGCATATTAAACAAGTGTTTTGTTCATGAATAGAGTTACATGGCATGCATTTATTTCTTGAGATAGGTATAAGAAGGTGTGAGAGTAATTGATGATAAAATATAGTTATTGGAAAGCTTTGGAGGTCTATAGACCCAAGTTATTAATCTAAAGTTGGTTAAAGGCCTTGACTATGTATGAATGAGATGATAAGAATATGAAAAATAAGGTTATGAGGATTGAAAAAGGTGGAATAATGATTGAGAAAGTTTTGTATGAGTTCATACACACTAAAATAAGCATTTTTATTTTTTTAAACTTGGTTTTGAAAATTAAAAAACAAATTGATTGCTCTCAAGTCTATTAAGAACCCATAAACCCTAATAAGTGGCATTAAGCTTCAAATTTAATTTTTGAATAAAGTAACCCATGGAAAACTCTAAAAATTGGTTGAGATGCATAATAATGTCAAAAAAGATATTAATGTGATTTTATATCTTAAGGGTACATTTACATACTTTTATAGATGATTGTAACTAAACAAGATGTCATAAAGCCTAATAGACCTAATTATAAAGTGAAGGTCTAATTTAGTGATCAAAATAAGGAGATTTGTCTTGAAACTTTACAAAAAAACTAAAGGAGCATAGTAGGTGTTAAAATATGTTGTTTTTTGACTATTATTAAGTTTTACATGTCTATATAATAGAGGAAACCCTAACAATATGGTTACATGAAGTGATTAAAGATAGGGTAGAATAGTGTGGAATTGATTTGATGCATTATGTAAGGTATGGAATGAGTTGAAAGGTGAAAATGGGTTGTGATAATAACCTATAAGGTGTATATAATTATAATCCTTTACGAGGAAAAAAAACCATATAATTATAATTGCACATTTTATAAAACAAAGGGAAGAGTGAGTGAATGTAGAAGGAGCTTGTGTGAAAGAAAGTGATTAGAAGAACTGAATTAAAGCCCATAAATAGTGTAGAAAGGACTGTCAAAAGATAGAAAGAGATATAAATATAATTTAAACCATCTTTGAGTTTTAATTTCCCATGCAAAGGATATTTTAGCATTAATGTATTATGTGAGTGTCATGTCGGTGAAAGTGAATACATGCACAAGAATGTTTTAGTTTATTGAAACTTATGAAATGGTTTAATGATGGTGTAAGTTCATATGAAACTAGTATAGTATGATCTCCAAAAAACATTTTGGAGGTACATTATAATCATTATTTCATGATTTCCAAAGGGACTATTGGGATTATGAATGAAGGAATAAAGAAGAATCTTTAATGGAAGGATATAGGTAAAGTTTGGTAAATAATTGAATTTTTTGTGCATCATTTGGTATCAAAGCCATCTTGATGCTGGGATGTTATATATAGGTATATAAGTTGATGACTATATGGTTCATTTTGTATGTTTCATGATTGATAGGTATTTGTGGGTTATCAAGGAAGGCAGTGCATGGAGTCTAATTGAGAAACAATAGATAAGATAGAATGTATGATGTGTTTTGTGATTGATTTGTTGAATTGAATGTATGATTGATATATAATATTGAAGTGGTAGCCCTATAGGAAAGTGAGCTATTAATAAGCTCAAGAGAGAGAGACAAGATCATAAAGAGAGCTTAAGAGAGAGAGTGGAAAATCCTAGTGCAAAGGACAAAATTTTGAAGGCCCAAGTGTGGTCTGAATGAGAAATAAGGTTCTAGGTATTAACCAAATAAGTGTCCTAAGTGATGCCAAATATGAGTGAGATAATGCACCCAAGTGAGGTACTTAAGAGGAAGATGCAGGGAGAAGTAAAGAGGAAAGTGATAGATAGGGTTGAATTTGAATGCCACAAAGAGAGAGAAATGGAAAAAGAGATACAAGAGATGAATAATGAATTAGAAAGAATAGAAAGAGAGTTGATGAGGATGTGGAATTTATGTGAAATACAATGTGGAATCAAAATCAGGAAAAAAAATTAAGTATAGATTCATAGAGAGGTTACAAGAGAAAGATAACTAGCACGTGATAGAATATTTGGAGGGGAAGTTGAAAGAGATGGAAACACAATTTTCCATGGAAAAGGATGAGAGAGGGGAAATGAATCCTCAAAAAAATTATTCTAACAATGATATGTTATGGTTGAATGTAGGTAAATAAATTTAAATGCTTGATCGGCATGAAGGAGATGAGTGGACAACAGCCCATAAAGAAGAAGAGGATGATGCATTGAATATTATAAGTGCAACTGAGTATAAGGTGATTTTTCACCTTGAAGATGGAGAGATTATTTATGGAGAAGAGTGGATAAATGAAGAGAATCAAATAGTAGATGGTGAGGAAGACAAAGAAATGATAGGTAATGAAATTCATGTGATTTTAAGGAATACTTTAAGGATGATGATGATGATGATGTGCTATATCAAGACACTAAGACAATTTGAAGAATTCATAGGATCATCTAGGAAGTAGGAAACATATGAAGTGCTTAAAGAGAGAGAATAATATGTTATTGAAGATGAGATTGAACAAATTGAAGAGAAGATGTAAGTTGAGGAGGTGGCTGGTTAGATAGTCAAGCAAGAAGGAGCAACTGTGATAAAGGGTAGTAGGATAGAAGATGGTAAAAACTAGGTTATGAGATATCAATAGGCCTTGGAATGGTCAAGAGAAAAGGATAGTGAGAATTGGAGTAGGTATGTTGATGAAGAGACAACGATAGTAATGTTGGAGAAATAAATTGAAAGATAATGGTAATCCATGATCCATGCCATGAAGATTGAGGACAATCATGAGAAAAAGAAAAGGACAAATAATGATTGTAGGTACAAGTAGTAGTATGATCAGTAGTAGAAGAAAAATCCAAGGACAACATGGAACAAGAAGGAGAGGCATAGGTGTGGTAACAAAGAACACACACATTTGTATGAAAAATTTAATGTAGAAGAACTTGGGGGGTCAAGTCTTCTCTCCCCTTAGGAGTATGATGTAGGGGCATATTAGGAATGCCCAAAATTGGTCTTGAAGCCATTAATGTGAGAGAAATTTTAATTAGAGGATTTCTTGGCTTTTTTGTAATTTGAAATTTGAAACTTGAAAATAAAGGATTGATGGTGTTTAGTGAGTCTAGGTGAGTGAAAAAGATATGTATTTGATAAACAATGTTATAAATTACCTTGATGGTCTTATGAAGGTTATAAAAATGTATTAAAGTCATTATGTCTTGTTGAAAGTGTAAGGTGGCACCCATAAAGCCATCACCCTACATGGGTCTTGTGTTAGTTTGGAGTTCATTGATCCAAGAAACCATTATGAGTGTTGTCTAAGAGTATTTAAAAATGTAATAAGGTGTTAGAGAGGTGATTAGTCTGTAGGTAGGGAAAGAGAAAGAGTAACATGGGTAGAAAAGAGTGGAAAGGTCTACCAAGAGGAATGGAGGACAATATGAAAGTCCAAATTAAATATATGAAAGAACATCAAAGAAACATGGCATATTGAAGATTAATCCTCATGATCATTATGTAGGTTTGATTTTATATAGTTCTTTGTATGATATTAAGGTAATCCATGCATTATAATGTGGTTAATTAAGGTTACAAGTAAATCCAATCATGTGTATTATTTGGAAAACCAAGATTATATGTGTTTGTGTTCTGTATAGGCATAAGAGTGACAAAATCTATTTGAGCATTGTGTATTATATGAAACATGTTTGGAAAGAATATTAAATACTTTGGTTGGGATATTTCTATTGATTTAATTCATGACTCAAATTAATAATATGTGTAGAACAACATACCCTATTTTTTGAATGGAATGAAGTGAAGTATGTAATTACAACAAGAAAGACTATCTAAGAATGGTGAGAAAATTTTGTTGATGACTTGGGGTTTGTGTTTCAAAGTTTATTGAAACATTGTGTGTTTTCTACCCACTAGGTTATATTATTATTGGATTATAATATTGAAAACATTGATTCTGCCCTAAGTATACATACAGTAAGCATATTGAACAAGTGTTTTGTTCATAGATAAAGTTGCATGACATGAATTTATATATTGAGATAGGTATAGAAAGGTGTGTGAGTAATTGATGAGAAACCACAGATATTGTAAATAATTGGAGGTTTATACACCCCAATTTCTTGTTCTAAAGTTGGTTACATGCCTTAACTGTGTATGAATGAGAGGGTAATAATGTGAAATATAAGATTATGTTGATTGAATGAGGTGGAATAATCATTGAGAAAGATTGGTATGAATTTATACACCATAAACTATGCATTATTATTTTTTGAAACTTGGTTTGGAATTTTAGAAAACAAATTGATTGCTCTTGGGTCTATTAAGAACCCATAAACCCTAGTAAGTGGTAGTAAGCTTCGAATTTGATTTGTGAACAAAGAAGCTTGTGGAAAACTCTAAAAATTGGTGGGTAGATGAATAAGAATGTTATGAAAGATATTAATGTGGTTTTATATTTGAAGGGTATGTGTACATACTTTTATTTATGACTATAACTAAACAGGATGTCATAAAGCCTAATATACATAATTATAAAGTGAATAAGTTGTAATTTAGTGATCAAAAGAAGGATATTTGTCTTGAAAATTTGTAGACAAGTAAAGGATCACAGTGGGTGTTCAAATTGGTGGTTGGTTTACTATTAGTCTTTTGTACATCTTTATATAATAGAGGCAACCTTTAAAATAGGGTTATAAGAAGTGGTTAAAGATAGGGTAGAATAGTGTGGAATTGATTTGATGAATTATGTAAGGTATGGAATGAGGTGAAAGGTGTAAATGGGTTTTGAGAAGAACCTATAAGGTGTTTAGAGGGATAATACTCTGTGAGGAAAAAATCCATATGATCATTATTGTACATTGTAAATAACAAAGGGAACATTGAGTGAATGTAGAGGGAGCTTGTGTGAAAGAAAGTGATTAGAGGAACTAAATTAAAATCCAAAAACAAGGTAGAAAGGAGTTTCAAAAGATAGAAAGATATATTGTTATGATTTAAACCATATTTTATTTTTAATTTCCCATGTAAAGGATATTTTAGCATTAATGTATTGTGTGAGTGTCATGCAGGTAAAAGTGAATACATGTACAAGAATGTTTTAGTTTATTGAAACTTATGAAATGGTTTGATGATGGTGTAAGTTCATATGAAACTAATATATCATTATCTCTTGAAAACATTATGAAAGTGCATTATAATCATTATTGCATGATTACCAAAGGGACTATTGGGATTAATGAATGAAGGAATAAAGTAAAATCTTGAATGGAAGGATATAGGTAGAGTTTGGTGAAGAATTGAATTTTTATCTACAACAATCACGTATTCAACTTCCATACTAGTGTCTATGTATCTATATAAATCCATCTATAGGTGGAAAATATCATGCATACATGCAGTGAATGAATTTAGGTAGGTAGTGAGGATGAGTTTACATGTTTATGATCAAATTTAGGTCTCCTCAAAGATTATAAATGCATTTTAAACATTAAAAAGGGTTTGAAACAACTACCAACCTTTACTTTCACACACGAACCTCTATGAAGGCACTTGTAGGTGATGTTTAATGGAAAAATGAGTTTAGATAGTGGTTATGGGTTGGATGATATACATATTTTCACCTCATGAGTAGGCTTGGAGTCTAATAAATCCTCAAAATAGGTGTTTATCATCATAAATATCTTTAAAACTATCTTTCATAACCTTTGTTGAATGTGGTATTTCCCATTTAAACACTTGTAGATGCATTTTGAGATGTGTGTATGATATAAGTACTAGCAAAATCCCTTTCTATGCCAAATGGAGGTTTTCATTTGATGCTCTTGATATGAGAATATGTTCAATATCATGAGATCCTTGACACACTTCCATGATCATGTTAAACAGGTCCTCCATACATTATTTCCTATGACTACAAGTGAAAATGAGCAAGGAGTTGACTGTGAGGTGTTCATGACTACATATTTGATCAAAATATGGTGTTATGAGACTAAAAATGAAGATAACTGATCATCTAACTTTGATACCTATGGGATGTCTTAGTATATCTACATGAGACCACTAAATGGGACCAACATTCTATAAACAAGGATAACATGGATTGATACCTCCCATGGTGACACATTCCTGTAACATGAGATAAATTGCCCATAAAAACACCATGAAATGTGAAAAAAGTATTGAAAATAATTTTATAAGATATCCAACATCCTCTAGAGTCAACATCACCAACTGGTTTGTACAAACTTGCCTAAAATTCAGTAAAACTTATAGGGTGCATCAAACAAAAAGGCAAAAAACACAATAAACTTCATGAGGATGGTTCATAAATAAAATTCCACCATTACTAAAACTCTTGTTATGCAAATTAATGTTTATAATCATAATTTCACCTACCAAATGTGTTTGACCTAGAAGTTCTCTTTTTGACCATACTAAACACAAGCCTACTAGTCACTTCTGTATGTCTAAAAAGGTAAAGAAGGAGTAGGATGATTTTGGATCAAAAATATAAATTTCAAATCATGTCAAGCATTGTGATGAGTTTTAAGAAGATGAAGAGGTTTTCTATGACCTTATGCCACATATCACACTTCCCCATGAGTCGTACAAGTGCCAAACTCACATTTTTCAGTTGATTACTTGATCTTTAGTTAGATAACCTACAATATTCTGATCTAACTGAAATTATTGATAGGGAGTATAACCTTTTGAATGTTTTAAACGAAAATAGGATACCTAGACACTTTGATAACTATGCCACTTCCATTTATAAACCCTAAAAGTCCACTAAATGACATAAAATGACAAATAGATTAATATGACTAAGACCAAGGCTAATATAGCATTAATTAACATAAAATTAAATATAATTCACCCCATAAAAAGATATTATACCCCATAAAAAATCCAAAAGTCATGTTTTTACCTATAGGGGCCCCAATTTGACCTATAGGGTCAAATTTGGTCAACAAATACCTTCCAATATCCCTATTCAAATCTATAAGGGTTAGGTATAAACCTCTTTAGATATAATGATTCATAAGGAAGCATATTTACCAAGTCAAATTAAGAAGGGGAAACATGTTTACATAAACACACATGTGTAATCCTTCCTAGTTCTCTTTATTTTCAAGCATTTTGATTATGTAAATTTTTATATTCTATGAATTTATTTACACTATAACATATTCTTAGTTACATGGCATACACTAGATAAATGCTCAAAGTGGGATCACCAAAATTCAATGTCTATTTTACACATATATGTGCACATTTATTTCCTTTAAATTAATAATTTCATCTTTATGAATTAATAAATTAAAGGGGGGCGGGGGGGGGTGCGGAATGTAGATACTAAAGATTAATATTTATAGTATCTAATTCTTGTAAATTTTACAATTACCAATCACAAATCTATCCTTCAATTATATACCTTCCCACTTCATCAATTATCACATTCACCATCTCATTCGGCATAAATGATTATCTTATATTTTGACCCATATAATTATGATCACCTAAAAAACATTTATACTACATAAAGGTCAAAAATTTGTATATATCCTTTATTTTTAGTTACGTATCCATACATGTTTTCTAGCCTTCTAGACACTAACGACCAGAAAGGGACACTAGTGTCAATGATAGTGTCTAGATCATTATTTAGTGTCCAGTACTAAAAATTCATCCAAATTACAATATATTTGAAACTTAATGGTTGTCTTATTTGTCTTACTAAATCTGATTGTGGGATATTTTAAAAAAATGTGGTATAATTACATGTCTAAGTATTCTCATTATTCATCTTGAAAATACCAAGTAAGCACCTACCAAAGCTCATTTAATCAATCACACAACCAAGTAATTATACCCTATTCATTCCTATTTATTCATCAATCATATAAGTAGTCATAAAAAAGTTTGAAGCATGTAAATAATACACTATGAGTAGTATTTATCATGTTTAAATATAGATCATTCTGTGTATCTTCATATAGAATATTAAACCATTGTTCACAAATAATCCCACACATAAGGGATAAATACATATGTCTAAGGTCATAATTTTAGTTATAGTTATTTAGATAGTCCTCATTGACAGAGGGGTATTTGAGGCTAGCTCTACATTCTGATCCCACTAACCTATTTTTGGCAAACACATCCTAAGGGTGAAGAAGGGTGAAGAGATATAATTTTATCAATATGAATAGAGTGAAAACTTGTATTCTAAATCTAAAGACATCATAAAAAATGAGACAAAAAACATATGATGATGAAGTTGGTCAAATTGAGATCTAGTGGATATTTTGTATAGGATAATAGTGTGGCATCATACATAGTATCATTGGTAGTATCCCATGGTCAATGGTAATTTATGTAGATCTAAAAACATCATTTACAAAATTTGATGACTATCTTAATATATTTATCCTACATATACATGCCTATGTACAAATGATATATGATTTGGAAAACTAAACCCATCTAAGTATCATTTTTTTTGGTATTAAATTTAATTGAACATTGTTAAAATTTGGTAATTTATATATCTAACATATCTTAGTTATTTAATCTAGCATATTCATTTATATGATTTTTAAATTAATAAACCTTGTATATATTAGTTTATAACCCTTGTGTTTAGTTTATTTCTATATTCGAAAACCTATCCCTAAGATTCTAAATTTAGGGTTAAACAAATGGCTAGTTTATATTTATACATATGTTATGTATTGTATGTTCAAGTAGATGACACATTATTTGCATATAAAAATGTAGTTAATGGTATTTGAGTGTTATGCAATACATAAAGGCTAAACATGGACATACATATGTTGATTTTTCCTATAACCAATAGTCACACTAGGGGAATATTACTCAATAGGTTTTAGTAATGTAATCTATATATTTTCATGACCATTATAACATTTTTAGCCATCTATATTACTTACACAAGCCTTTTTAGTTACTAATTTCTTACATAGTCTCATATGATATGCCATTTTATTTTGATATGTATGGATAGTTTAGGTTAGTCCTTTATTTTATGTTAAATTATTTTTGTTTCTCTTTTACATGAGAGATTAAATTGTGTGTGAATATTGAGAGTGGCCCTTAGGATTTATTATTATGATATCCATTGATGCCCATTGTTTTCAAAAATTTTATGTTATCTTTTATGTGGCCTTTAGCCTTGATTATTGTGAAATTTTATATCCCTTATGTTAAGAACATACTAGGTTCAATAGTGAAAAGTAAGAATTTTTGTTTTTAAAGATTAATTAATGTTGGCATAAATATTGTACAGGGTTTAATATTGAAAAGTAAGCAATTTTAAAAAAAGAGTAATTAACATTGGTTATACACTAAGCAAACTATAAACATAATATCACAATTTATACCATTCAAATATGGTTGAAATCAAACTAAATATAATAGGTGAAATGTACCAAATAAATAAACTAATTCAAGCATATACTTAATTATAATTTTAGTCCTCAAATGGGATTTAAATGGTGTAGAAACTATAAATTATGTAACATTTCCTCATACAAAGATAAAGGTATTGATCAATGATAAATGAAAGTCAAAGTGCACCAAACCATTTGTAAACCAACTATAAAACCATTTCTATTTCAAAATGTTTCAAATAATGAATATACAAGGTTTTCAATAGCTAGAGGTATGTAGGCCAAATAGATATATTAATATAAAAAATTACAATAATATAATAGAGATTCTATTAAAATAGCTCATTCCATATATAAGGTGTCCTTGAGTATGTATCAGGATTGGTTTAGATTCAATTGTATAGATAGAGAACATCATCTAGCCACTTTAGATCCAACCATAGACTGATGGTCTCCCACACAACTTCCCACTAGTATTGGACCTTCCCTTCACTAAGGGGTAGATAAAAATGATGTAAATAATCATATCCATATGGGAATCACATGTGAAAATATGATAACTATTACATGTATCTAGTCAAATAGACCTTAGTTATGCCTCTATTTATTATGACATCAATAAAGGACATAAAATATAATGTATTATGGACTAAAAATATATAACATTATAACATTACATTATCCAAAACCTTTCTATAGTATTTTTAAAATTTTAAAATTTAGGTCATAGAGCATGACATACATACTTTTCTATAACAAATTTTATTTCTGATCCACCTTGTCAACCAATGAAAATTAGATATAATTAGGATTCCTAATATTCATTAATCAATCCTTAACAATGTGTAAAATTTTACATTCATAAAATAACTTAGATAAAGCAAATATTTTTCATAGCGGTCAATAAATGATGATGAAATCACATTTATCACTGTCTATGGAAATACCTAGCTTATTATTTATTTCATTACATTCATGTCACACAATCTCATTACACTTCATAATAAATACATGAATTCCATAATTAAAAAACCATAGTGGACTTGATACAAGCATGCCCCTACATATAACAATTAAAAGCACAAAAAAACTATTCACATACTACCCAAATCAAATTATTAATTCATCAAGATCATACTTCATTTCCTAATAAAAAATCAAACATCTATTTTGATTTCTAAAATTTTACCAGTATGTTCATTGAAACCCACATGATATTAGAATGTTTAACTTAACAACATCATCTCCATTTTTTTTCCATTTCTAGTTTATTAAAAATTCATGACTTTTATTGCCACACAAAATGCATGTAATGGAAGTCCCAAATTTAAAGAATAATGTATTAACCACTTATAATCCCATGGTTGGGAGTGAATCCCACCAATGGGTTTATAAGGAGTTTTGAATTCTAAACCATTTTCCTAATAATCCATATATATAAACTTTAATATGAAATTAAATAAAACAAATGATTCATATATAATAGGCCTTAATGTTTCCTTCATGCATCTAAATACATCCATAACTATAAATATGTATGCTAAAACCACATACTAATTGTTTTTAGTATGTTATTATGAGGATATACAACCACATAAATAATTTATCAAACAAACCAATAAACAAATAAGCTTAAACCACATATAACTATATTTGAGTATCCAAATATTGAGTAGCTACAAACACTAATGAATTTACTTAAACTTATAAATTACCAATTTTTTATTCATATTAATATATAATGTATAACCATAATTATATTATCTTATCAAAAAATGTCATAATAATTCCCATAATCCTTCTATAAATTATAATATTTCAAAATATGATCGCAAATATATCTCTATGTGAAATGCCATGCTACATCCAAGAAGCTAATGGTTATAACTATATGTATGTATGTATGTATCTATTTATATTTAATTAATTTAATCTTCCAAAACTTATCAAATAAATATCACCACAATTATACATAATATCTAAAACACTCATTTGTATTTATGTAGACCTATGGATATTATAACAATTATAAAATAATTGTTTTGTATTTACTTAAATTGAAGTACCAAATAAATACTAGTTATACCATCTATTTTATAAATTTTATAATATATAATTTATTTTTTAAATAAATTATCTCATGATCAATATTTCAAAATAAGGAACCATTTTCAACATCATACCACAAACACCAAAAAAAAGCATGCAAACTGTATGATCTAGTTATAATGTAAATCAATTGAATTGGGAAATAATTGTTATGGTTTCATAGTAAAATAAACTCATATAATATTAGCTAAAGTTAACAATATATGCACAAATTCAAGGGTAAGGTGACATATTGATTTCAAATTATTGTGAACTAAATATCATATCATTATTATTATAAACTCAGACTTCTTAAAATAGTAATAATCTTGGGTAAAAATAAAAAGATTGTATAAAGTTCTAGCCCCATTTAAAGTTTATCAATATTAATTATACACAACAAAAAGAAAGACCATAGTTTACTTATGCCACATATAAATTTGTTTTTATGGGGGGTATAATTTTTTGATAAGACTCTCACAAGATTATTTTTTATTAAAAGAATATGCCACCAACTCTTCTTTGTACACTTGTTTTCCTCTTCCCTTAGCCATTGTTATGGATATCTTCTTATCCATTTTTATTCCCATTTTAAAATTAAAAACCTCACAACTCCATCCCCATTTCACTATGGAATTTTTTCCATTTTTCCTCCATGAAAAACTCCATAATTACTCCAAAATGAGTTTGAACAATAGTCAACTGGTAGATGGGTAAAGTGAGACTAGGGCTTACCATTTTCTTCCCATATAAGTTCACTTCTAGCACCGCTGATTTGAATGCTATAAAAAATAAAACCCAATCATTATTTTACATTTTTTAGTCATACTTATTACTACACCTATTTACCCAAGACCATGGATCTAAACCATGATTTCCACCAAAAAGTGGATTTTAATAATATTAGATCTCAAATAACATTAAATATCTAAATATTCCACCAAGTTTCTATCCATGTATAACATAATAGGAAATTAGAACATTTAAAAGCTTATAATATAATTTTATTACATGATTCTATATGCTCAAAGTTTCACAAGGACATGGTACAATGGAAAACTCAATATTACGGTACTATAAACAAACATTCCAAATAATTTTATACACATGAAGTTAAAGATAAAGACAAAAAACTACCAGAAGATCTAGCTGCACAAGTGAATAAGAAGTTAAAATAATCAAGATTTTTTTCAAATTTGACTCTAAAATATGTAAATGTCAACATTCACTAAGCCTATATAGTCAAAAAACTTATAATATGGTGACTACAAAAATATATCCATTGAATAAAAAAATTTCATATGACAAATGCATGCATATATTATATAAAATGGAACTAAAAAGAAAACTAAGTAATAAAATATAAAAAACAAATGTGTGTTTGTGTGTGTGTTTGATGATTCTTGAATATATCTGATGCACTTTTAATAGACATGATTTTTCACCCTCTTCCTTGTGAAGTTATTATTTTTTACTATTAAATGAGGGTTAAATATGTGATGTAGATGATAACACAACTTATCTCACACTTTGTCTTGCTTCAAGATTCTCTTCTTTGATAATAGATCACTAGTTCAATCTTCACTCAATGGTTCTATGGTTAATTAGAATGTATTTTGGTTAAAGGTGTCTTATCATGCTCATTAAGGCCTCTTTATACCCATAAATTCACTTTAAAACTCCTCAACACTTCTTACCTTAACATTGACAACTTCTTATGTTTCTTTAGATAGGCCTTATAGCCTTTATTTTTAGAATTCCTATTAGAATAGAAGTGTAAAATGGAATTTGAGGAATATATTACAATATTATAACACCCTATATCAAACTTAAATTCCCCATACATTTTCAAGTCCAAACTATGTCCCCTGACCACTCTTTTATCTTCTTATAGTCCATTGTTAAGCCTAATAAGGCCTTTCATTACCCCAAGCTACACACAGGTGCATAGAAACATAAAAAACTATACACAATTAAATCAAAATGAGTAAAATCTCTTTAATTTCCTAGATAAATTTTATATCAAATTTTTTTGGAATAATTCACTAGTTTATTCTTCTTAAAAATGTATTTTCCATACAAAACCCTAGTTTAGGTTTAATGGCTTTTACATGTGCCTGAGAGCATTTGAGGATTCACATAGGGTTCTAATATTACATGATAATTTTTAAAGGCATGTGGTACCTAATATAATATTTATAAACCATTATATTTTTTCACCATTAATTCTCTATTCAACACTTTGACAACATTTTTGGCCACACAAAACCCAGTCACCTTTAACAGGTTATAGAAAGCATTATCTTGAGGTTTTTGGAATCCCCAACTAGTTTTTAACATTTTATACTGTAAAAAATCATTATAAAAACTCCAAAAACCTATTTTTTAATTATGTAAAAACTCTAAAGCCTCTACTCAACAATTTTACAAATATATTGGTCTCACTATTAAGATAGTCGCAGTCTACAAGCTATACAAGGGTTGATTTGATGATTAAGTTTTCTCTAAGGATTTTATACTCTATCAAAGTTGTATTTGGATTGAAAAAATCTCACAAAACAAATATAATTAATACTTAATCATCTTGATACTTGTGTGAGTCATCTTCTCCTATACTATGTTGTTGTCTATATTGAACATACACAATCTCAACAAGAGCACATGGATTTATGTGTACAAGATGTGAAATAAAAATCAAATGAAAATAAAAATACATGAAAAATTATCTCAAAAATTCATTTTAATCACCACAAACAATACATAATTTAATCTCCTTTCATTGAATATTTTGATCACATTCAACATATATGGAAATATGTAAGGAAAATAAGGTTCAATACATTCTCTTCAATTTTATAAAATCATGTCATTATTCCTTATGACTATATATTCTATACATTAAAATAACATAAAATTTTTGAATTAAAAACCAAAATTTTCAAGTCTTATACCAAGCATAACTACCTTAACTACTTACCAATGATCATTTGCAACAACATTTGTTCCTTACACAAATATCAAAGTTGATTTTTCCATACAAGGATGACATATGGCCCATGGTAAATTTCAATGGTGTAATTATTAATGTTTCGTAACTATTGACACTTTCATGACCCCTAAAATGTTGACAAAACTCCTTATACATGTTTGGTAAATTCAAATATTTGAATTGTGAAAATTGGTGTGAAAGTTCAAATTTGAACTCCTAACCTATCCTATCATTCTTCAGCACTTGGAAAACATTAAAATGTGCATGATATGACTCTTAATAACTTTATAATAAACCTAAACATGCTTATTTACTAAAAAACAATGATCATTCCAAAATTTGTTAAACAAACATCAAAATGAGTCATCCATATAGGATTCTCCTACATCATACTCCTATGGTGTGAAAGAAACTTTCCATGAAAGATTGTCAACTTTTATTTATCTCCCCAAAATTCCTCTCTCTAATTATCTCCACCTATGAAATGGCAAACCTTCTAGATCCCAAGTTCTATGAGTGACACATAGACCTCCTTATGCTTTGACCAACTCCACCTTGCTTATTCCTTTAAGGTTGACTTATTTTGATTTGATCTCCCATTTGATCATATTAGGAACCTAATTATTTTATTGTAACCATCCCACACATGAAACACAAAATTCAAATAAAATAAACTCCTTGTTATCTTCTTGGGAACTATTCTCTTTCTTTGGCATGCTTCTCTTGTTCATGCTTGGTTCTATTTCTTGTGGGAGTGTTGTTATTGGTGTCATATTTTATCCTTAAATTATTTCAACCATTTCAACCTCATTATTTTACTCTTTATATTTTTTACTCTTTACTTTATCATTGTATTCTCTTTCTATTACCAACTCTCTCAACATGGCCACTTTTTCAACAAAACCTCCTAAAAACTCCTTATTTTGTATAAGAGACAAATGAAAGGAAAATTTTGAAAAAAACATTTATAAATGCCCATTGAAAAACATCTCACATTTTTTTCTTTTTGAAACATCTCCTTTTTACTTTCCTTCAAATGTTTAAGATGTCCTTCAATTACTACACTTTCTTCATGCTTTGGCTTGGCAACTTATTCTGCCTTATCTCCTTCTTGTCACTTGATATCAACTATCATATTTTTATCCTCATTTTTATAAATAAATTCCTTTGGTAGGTAATCCTTATATCCAAACATCATGACACTACCTGGTGTCTTTCTCCATGTATTATCCTTCAATGGTTTTAAAGTATGCTTACAACCATACTTTTCAATGGTATAGGTGTTAGCTCTCCCATGATGAAAATCTCTCCTATCATATTTCCATGGTCTTGCAATAATTATGTAACACACATCAATAGGAATGACATCACATAGTATTATATCCTTATATCCACCTATCTTTAAGTCTACATAACACTGTTCACTCACTAGGACATAGTGATTATCTTGGATCCAAGAGACCTTGTATTGGCTTGGATGCCTACTTCTTTATATGCCCAAATTATAAACCATAAAATAATATAAAAGGTTATCCATACCACCATTTTATAATATAAATTTTATCACTTAATTTTGGTCTTACACATGATTCTAAATAATGTTTTTCTTTGTGGTGGTTCTCTCTCTTCTTGGATGGACTTCAAGAAAAATCTCTTCATCAACAAGCTTTCACTTATTTGAGGCTCCTCCACATATTTAGAAAATTCATATACACTATCATATTCCTTTTACACCACCTATTTTATACTATCACTTCAAGAGCCACCACTTTGCACATCTTTAGGACACACAAGACTTATGCCCTACAAATTTGTTACACTTGAAGTAATTTGCTGCAAACCAAGAATTTACTCTTCCTATACAATATGATATACCACCTATAGTTATATAACCATATATATTTATGAACATTAACACTTTTAAATTATTCCCACTTCTTTTATTTGACCTGACCAATGACCTCTATTACTTGGCTGACATCTTCCTTGTTATTCTCTACCTCTATAACTTCTTCCACTTCTACCTCTATTCAAATGACTTTGCCTTATTAAAAAATTATATTATACTCTCAAGGTATCTTTATAGACATACTCAACTATCCTTGGTTCCAAAATAATCAACTCATATTGAATGAAAAACTTCAAGCCTTTCATGTATCAAGAAACCTTCTCAACATCATCTTCTATGTGTCTTGCTTGAATGGTCAACTCGTAGAATTACTACGTGTAATATTTCACTATCATATATTTTTATCTCAAGTTTTTTATGATCCTTAATAATTTTGTATAATAATTCTTAGGAATGAACTTTAATATCATCTTGGCCACCATTTTATCCCATAACCTTATCTTGTATCCTCTTCTTCTTTTTATCTCTTCCTGGATGTCATCCCACCATAAGGATTCATGACCCTTAATCCTTTATAATGAAAAAATTAACTTATTATTATCATTAACCTCTTATTAATCAAATTATTTATCCATGAATTTAATCCAATCAACCAATTAATCCACATTAAGACTGCCCTCATACATGGGCACCTCCATCTTGGGCTTTAAAGTCAACCCAAGAACTACTCTTATGAATATCTCTTAAAATATTCATTAATGTCCTTACTATAATTATTATTCATGATTAATCTCATCCTCTCCCTCAATAACATCACCCCTCTTTATCTCTCTTCATTGTGCCAACTACACGGCTTGCAATCTTACCTATAGGTTCCTCATTTCAACCACTAAATCATCCAATGCTTAGAACCTCCTTTGGGTTTTTGACACTAATCCTCATCCTATACCTACCATGATGTCTTTTTTCCTTCCCAAGAGATCCTAAAATCTGATACCAAAAGATTCAAAGGATAACACAACTTATCTCACACTTTGTCTTGCTTCAAGATGATCTTCTTTGATAATAGATCACTAGTTCAATCTTCACTCAATGGTTCTATGGTTCATTAGACTGTCTTATGGTTCAAGGTGTATTATAATGATAATTAAGGCCTATTTATATGACTATATTCACTTATATAATCCTCAACACTTCTTACCTTAATATTGATAACTTCTTACCTTTCTTTAGACAGGCCTTGAAGTGTTTGTTTAAGAATTCTAGGTAGTATAAAAGTGTACAAAGGAATTTGAGGAATATAATACAATATTATAATACCCTATATAAAAATTCAACCCCCCATGAATTTTCAATTCCAAACTCTATTCCTTGACTACTCTTTAGTCTTCTTATAGTTCATTGTTAGGCCTAATTAAGCCTTTAATTACCCCAAGCTACACATAGGTGCATAAAAATGTAAAAAACCATACCTAGTCAAATGAAAACAAAAAAAATATATTATATTTACTATATACCTATCATATAAAAAAAAACTATAAAAATTCATCAATTCAATCTTCTTAAAAGTGTATTTTCCTTACAAAACCCTTGTTTAGGGTTAATGTCTTCTATAATGGCCTGAGAGCATTTGATTTGAGGCTTAAGACTTAAAATAGGGTTATAATATTCTATGAGACTTATATAAGGTCTATTTTTCCTAATATAATCTTTATCAACCATAATTTCTTCACCATTCCTTCTCTATTCAACACTTTGACAACATTCTTGGCCACACAGAAAACATAGTCACCTTCTACAAGTTATAAAGAACATTGTCTTGATTTTTTTGGAATCCCCAACCACTTTTCAATCTTTTCCAATGTAAAAAATAATTAAAAACCTACATACACATTTTAAATTCATTATTTTTCAACTCTATATCCTCTAATAAACAATTTTACAAAGATATTGGTCTTACTATTAAGATAGTCACAGTTTGTAGGCTATACAAGGGTTGGTTTGAGGATTAAGACTTATCTCAAGATTTTATACCATATAAAAGTTGTATGTGGATTTAAAAATTCCCAAGACACATATTTAATAATTAATTATTCATCTTGATACCTATGCCAGTCATCTTCTCATGTACTCTATTCTTATCTATCTTGAACATACATAGTCTCAACATGAGCATATGGTTTTATGTGTAAAAGATGTGAAAGAAAAAATAAATTACATTAAAAATACATTTAAAAATTATTATATAACCCACCAATTCATTCCAATCACTATAAAAAATACATAATTGAATTTCCTTTTGCTAAGTATTCTAATCATAGTCAACATATATGGAAATATGTAGGGAAAATAGGGTTGAACACCTTCTCATAAATTTTAGAAGTTTATGTCATTATTAATTGGGAATATATATAACATAAATTCAAACACAATATTATAAGTAAATGAAAAACCTAAATTTTCAAGTCTTATACCAAGCATAACTACCTTAACTACTTATCAATGGTCATATGTAAGAACATTTACACTTTGCACAGAGATCAAAGCTGATTATTTCATACAAGGGTGACCTATGGCCCATGGTAAAGGTACATGGTGTCACTATTAATGTTTCCTAACTATTTACACTCTCATGAGCCTCTAAAATGTTCACAAAACTCCTTCGACATGTTTCACAAATTCAAATATTTAAATTGTCAAAATTGATGGGAAAGTGCCAATTGAACTCTTGACCTATCCTAGCATTATTAATAGCTTGTAAATAATTACAAGGTTCATGGCATTAACTATACTAATTTTATAATAATCATAAACATGCCTTATTGACTAAAAAAAATTGATCATTTCAAAATTTCTTGAACAAACATCAAAATGAGTCATCATATAGGATTCTCCTATATCAAGATGTCTTGCATCCACCTTAGATAAATAATATATTTAATACATTGATATAAATATAAATGGAAACCCATTAATAATAAATAATATATAAATACCACCACATATAACATTCCAATATTTTTAAATTTAAACTACACTCATTTACTTTATATTAAATGGATGTACTAAAAATAAAGAATCATAAAAACAAATGTAACAGTCCAAATAACCAAAAAAATGTCTATCTGTTCTACAGAAACCAAAAATATAATTAATCAAAATTCAATTTATTTTTTTAAATAATTTTTTTTTGTTACTTAAGGATTAGGTAAGATGTGACATCTTCTTCCCATTAAATAAGTCATCATCCCAATGATGTTATTATCAAAATAAACATGTCTATAAAGTATGATAAGTTAAACAAAATATATTATTCAAATAAATGAGGAAAAAAACTAAGAAACTCTTCATAATCCTTCCAAGTTGTGTTATCTTCATAATATTAGGATCATTGGACCTTACATTGAGTTAATTTTATATAATCCAAGCTTATATTTTTTGTTCCAAGTATTTTGATTAGTTTTATCATCACCACTCTTGGATATATAAGTTGTATGAGATTTAAATCAAGTACATGTGAAGGATCAACCACATATTTATTTAAATAAGATATATGAGAAACATTATGAATCTATGCTAATGCTGGAGGAAATAAAGTCTATAAGCAATAAGGAAATCACTTATAGAACCTCAAAAGGTCCTACATATATGGGTGCTAATTTGATTGATTTTATAGATTTGATTGAGATAATTTATAGTTTAATATGCATAAAAATATTATATCTAACTAATATTTTCCTTATTATTACTTAAAAATTATCATAGATTTTATACCTATCATTGGATTTAGAAAGCCTTTTTTCTAATTAGTTTTACATGTTCTTCCATTTTGCAAATAATTTTAGGTTTGAAAACCACTCTAGATTCTAATCCTTCCCAGATAATATGTATTATATAATTTTTACCATATAAATCCTCATATGATGCCATCTTTAAAGCTTCATATAATGAGTTATTATACACAAACTCAAATAGTTTAAGGTATTATTCTCACTTGAATTTTTTATCCATTCAATACATCCTCAAAAAATATTGTAACACTTGATTTACCATTTTTGATTTCCCATTTATTTCAAGATGATAGGTTGTGTTAAAATTTAATTGAATACCTAAGGTTACATTAAAGGTTTTCCAAAACCTAGAAGTCATGCATAGATCTTTAGTATATATTATTTTCTCCATAAAATTGTGAACCACCTTGTTTAGTCCTTCAACTACCACCAATATCATATCATTCATGTTTCTTGACATAGATATCCCTTTGACAAAATAAAAAATATCTTTATTTATTCCCTTCTATAAATATAAAGGTTTTAATTCTTTCATTATCTCGGTCATTCTAAGATGACTATAATAAGGAAAATTGTGAAACTCTTTAAGCACTAAAATTCTCAAATTTTATCTATATGGAACAGATATTCTCTTTTTAAACCTCAAGATTTTATCTTTCTCAAAATCAAAATCTTCATATCTACCATCTTGAGATATTTTTGCTAGATATTTCTTAACCTATTCATAAAATTCATCTCTTAGTGAGAATTTTAAAACCTAATCCTAGAAATTACATATAATAGTATTCATTATTATTATGTATCTTCTATGGCTAATAAGATCATCAACTTTTTTCTCTTTGCCTTTTATATAGCTAATGTGAAAATCATAGTCTAACAAAAATTCAAGCCACTACCTTTGTTAAGCATTCAAATTTGATTACTTGAAGATATACTTGAGTCACATACTATTAGTATTAAGCTCAAAGGTTTTACCAATATTCGATGAATCTAAAATAATAAATAATACATGATCGTCACCAATTCCAAATCATGAAGAACATAATTGGCTTCATAAGGCTTCAGTTTTTAAGATTCATATGCTACTATTAAGTATTATTCCAACAATGATCCATCTATACCATCCCCATATGCATATATTAACTTGAAAAAATGTTCATTTAGATTTGGAACACACAATACTAGTGAAGATGTAAGCCTCTCTTTGAGGATTAGAAAGATTGCTTCACACTTAACAATTCACATGAATCATTATTTTTTTCATTAGAATGAGGTGATAGGGTTAACTATCTTCAAAAAATTAGATTAAAATTATGTGCTCATAATATTTTTAAACTTTATCATTTATTGAAACTTTCTCTCTTAAAAAAATCTATTGAGTTTTAATCCCTCTAAGTGCATGACTTAAAGGGTGCATTGGGAAAAGGGTTAGGAATATTGATGGTGCTTCACAAGAGACATTGTTGTTTATCTATCATACCCATTTCCATTACATTCCACTAGACTTAATAGCCAAATAAACATTCCTCCTAATATCCAATAACTAAAATAAGACCCATATGTTAATAATATATCATCCCATGTTGATGTATTACGTTCTGCATCCCAACAAAATTAAAACTAGGTCAACCTAGTTTGAGATAGTCAAAAGGTCATAGTGCATGCTTCATAACTAAGTTAGTCCACAGTAGCTTATTTCAATGGTAAATGATAAATTTTAAACTATGGTTAGGTGTAATTATATTTTTAGATAACATTATGAAAAGGGTTAGTATTATTTATCACTATAAATAAAAGTCCCATTTCAATACAATGACAGGAAAATTCATTTTATGCACTATCATTGGTCAAAATTATGCTTAGGTTTACATTTGGAGAAGACATTGTTTAGATTTTTTATTTGAGTGAAAATCTTATCTTGTGGAATCTTGGATGCAATAAGAGGAGCCATTTTAGCCTAGATCTTTATTTAAACATTGTGATCCTTAAAACCATAACAATATCTTGGAAAGAAACATTAGCCAAGGGAGAAAATATGGCTCAATAATTTTTATTCAAGGTAAGTATTTATATCCATATATTTTTCATTTAATAGATATATATTGCATAGAAAATAGTTTGAATATACAAATCCTTACTTTAATCTCCTCTACACTTATACTTAGTGTGGCTTTAGGTTTTTCAAATTTTCTATTTCCCCTTTAGGTAACCTAGGAACCAATTTGAGTACCATGGTCATTTACCCTTTTTAGTTTAATCCTCACCCTTTATTTATTTTTATATCTTGTAAATATTATATTAGACTAACATTATAAGACCTAGTTAGGGTATTGGTTACCTAGATGCTTTGAAATCCTCTCTATCATCTTCAGAACCAACAACCAGTGATGATCCATACCCACACATTGATCCTCAAACTAGTTACTCCATTCCTAGAAAGACCACTATTTATAATAAACCTAATTTTCATGCCAATTCCTATTCAAAACATCATTTTAATGTTGTAAATGAACTTAATTATATTCATTATAAATCTACATTTATGTACTTATTCATAACTTATCGTTATCATCACAACTTCCTTAAGAAACAACTACAAGACATCAAGAACCCTCATCTAATTATTTGGAGATACCTAATTTATATTTTGATGGTCCCCAAACCATAAAACTTCATGTTATTGAAATTATTTCTTATTACATAAAACCCATAATATAATTACCTAAAGATGATATGATTAATGATGGAATTATTTGTCGAGCTGATGATCCACCACTCTTTGTTAAAATTAGAACTAATAATACCTTAAATAGAAAATTATTGGTAGATGAAGGTTCAATAATTAATTTTACCTCTCTTTGTCTCATCTAATAAATTTCACTCTAAATAAAACCTTAAACAAACTCTCATTACTTATTCTTAATTTCATAAAATCAACCAAAATTCACTTGATTATATTGGCTTACCCTTATAATTAGACCCTAATAATATTTAAACCAAAATTATGGTCCTTGATAGTCCTTTGTCTTATAACATGATTTTAAGATGTCTATACAATCATATTATGTGAGTTATTTCATCTTTTGATATACAATGCATCAAATTTATCTATAATGGAAAATGTCATAAACATAAATGAAATCCAAACCCCTAGAATATCCAAATTCCAAATCTTAAATATCAATATTGCATTCCTATGATTTCTCAAATTAATATTTCACCTCTAATTTAATTTAATAAAATGAATTCTAATTTAATTTCAATATTATATAATATGATGATGATAAATGTAATGAATAAAAAACTAATTTAGTACAACTCAATTACCTCCTTATAAATTATAATATATTCCTCCTCTACTTCCATGGAATTTCACCATCCCTTTAATGTTGATATTTTTGATATTCATCCCCCATACATCACATATGAATCCTTTTACATAGAATAATATTTCACTTTTAATGAATATGGAGTAGAAAAAATATTTCAATATCCTTTATCCATGTCTCTTCATAATTTATATAATTTAGGTATATCCACTATTTATATCCCTACTAAAAATGGCACATGTACTATTTATCTATCTTATGATGATGCCTGCATTATGGCCCAAGCCCAATCATGAGACTTGGATGTAATACATTATTAAAAATATAGCTAAAATTCATGCCTTAAATTATTATGTTCATGTCATTCATAATCTAATATAGCATCATAATTTTAAGGTTATGTACCTCCTATCAATCCACCCTTAAAATATACTCCATGGATTATCAAATAAATATCTAAACCTACAACATATGATGATATTGATCAACTAAATCATATTCAATTACCTTACATAGATATAAATACTATTCACTAGATGAATAGTGTTCCCATTATTTCTCATATTTTTAATGGTATAAACTAACCTAACATAGTTCAATCACTAATCTTTGACTACATTAGATGCAACCAATAATTGGATGATATAGTTATTTTAGAGTCTTCACTTTCAATAACCTCTCATGGAAAATTTTATCCAATTAACCATGTTTCTTTAGTTTATCCACCTGGAAAATATTTACCTAATATCATTCTATACATAAATACATACATACATAAATACATACATACATACATACATACATACATACATACATACATATATATATATATATATATATATATATATATATATATATATATATATATATCCAACTATAATTATTAGCCTAATACAATCAAAACATAATTCCTACCTTATACTCAACATCTCAACATAACCCTATATTCTAAGGACACTAGTTTATAAAAAATACATGTTGAGTTTGAAATACAAGGTAATCAAATTATATAAATTTAAGTATATGTTGAATACTATGGAACTTTACCAATGCTTCCAAAGGATGAGTCTATATTATAATTACTCCATGCTCTCGAGCCTCAACTTCCATGCCAATAGTACAAGATTGGCCATTTTTAAAAAAAAAACTCCTTGCTTCAATAATTTTGTTACTAACATTGATCCTAAAATACATCATGTATATAAGATTATTCTAGATCCATATCATTTCCAAGAAGGAAATTCCATGCTTACTGAAGAAACTTTTCAATCAATTATGGTACCGTGGCTACTCCATGACCTATTCTTGTCTCTAAATAATTTTTTCCTAAAGAATTTGATAATTATAGCCTCTTGTTAATATTAAATGAATATTTTGATTTATAATATGATGAAATGCCTAGGATTTATCCTAGTATTTTGCTCCATAATATTATCGCCTATCCTAATGTAAAACACGTGCATTAAAATTAATACAAATTCCCTCCTGTGATTTCTACCTTTGTCACAAATAAATTATCAATGTTATAAATTATAAGTTCATAAAGAAAATAGATTACTTATAATTATTTACCAAGCGTATTCATTTTTTAAATATATTCACCATGGTCATTCACATACTTATAGAATTTCATAATATTAACTTAGCATGTCCCAAAGACAACTTTCCTTTATCATCAATTGATGACATTATTGATTTTATAGCTAACTATGAAATTTTATCTCTAATGTATCTTTTTTCAAGATGTATTCAAATTCATATTTCTCTTAAATTTAGATACAAATATACCTTCACCATTAACTAGTGAACATAGTGTTATGTCAAAATGCCCTTCAGTCTCAAAAATTCTAGAGCTACTTATCAATGTGTAATGAATCATATTTTTCATTACCTCATTAATTAAATAGTTTAAAATTATGTAGATGATATTATTTCTAAATCAAGGAATCAAAAAAATAATATTTATGACCTTTCCATCATTTTTATCAAATTATTAATATAATTATAGACTTGATCCCTACAAATGTAATTTTGATGTTTCTTCCAAAAAAATTAGGATTTTTAGTTTGCATTATAGGGATTTATTTACAACTAGCTAAAATAAAATATTTAGTCAAAATTCATATCCCTCATTCCATTCCAAATATACAAAATCTCTCAGTAACCTCAAAGAAATCTAACAATTTATTAATATGGATTATCACATCTAATTGATAAATTCACTAATTAAAATGGGTATTTATCTCTAATGGATAAATACATGTAAAAAATACTTTGATCACATGAAGGAATCATTAATTCATCCTCATAATATTTTCCCACCTTCTAATTATTTACCACTCATCATATACACCTCATTTACACCTATATCAATTGGTTTAATGTTTACTCAGCAAGATGAAATAGACTAATAATATGCATATATTTGACCAATCAATCTTTAATATATTATGAAAAATGTTATAGAAAATTTAAACATGGTTCCCTCACCATCTATTTCACCATTGAAAAACTTTTATGTTATATGATTTATCAAATTACTTATGTCATTGTACATTTTGATCCACTTCGCCATTTCTTCTCCAAAACATTCTTACCCATATATAGATTTAACAAATGTATGGTTTTATTAATGGAATTTGACTTAATACTTGTCACAAAAAAATTAATTAAGGTCTAACTTATTTATGATCAACTTATTTTTACACCTATACTATTAAACAAACACCTTAATGATATTATCAGTGATGAATAGATCCTTTATATTAAAGGTCTCAATCAAACTATTTTAATGAAACACTATTTTAATAATTTTACCCCTAATATTGAGGAAAAATTCCTAGAAGAATGGTATATTTATAAACCTAAGTCCAAATTCATCACTAAATAATTACCCAAAGTTATAATTGAATTTCATGAAGAAACTTGGACACTTCATTTTGATGGTGCAAAATGTCTCCAAAGAGTTGGGCTAGGATGTGTCTTAGCTAATCCCCATGGTAAAATCATACATTTTTATTTTTTATTAAACTTAGAAGTCAATAATAATATATATTAATATTAATATCTCATATTAGGTATGAAATCAGCCATATATTTAGACATCCCATATTTACATGCCCTAGGAGATTCATAACTCATATGTTGTCAAGTCAGTGGGAACTATCAATGAAAAAGTGAAGAGCTCATCACATACCATCAAATTAATACCACTCTTGCCAAATAATTTACATCATTTACTATTGAAGAAAACCCTTGATTAAAAAAACTATTGTTGATTCTCTTTCTTCACCAACCTTTTTCTTTTAACCTCATAAATCAATTAATGATTCAAAATTTATCATTCACATGAGGAAATCACCATCTAATTTGTAATCCAAGAATTATTGTCTTATTTTCCATTGAGGTTGTCACTTATTTCCAAATCTCATAGTACAAACACATGATATAATTCATTGAACTTCATAATTATCTTCTAGATGATGATTCTAATGAAAATACTTGAATTTAAAAGTAAACATGAAAATGTATCATTGATATGATAATATTTATTATCATAATGTTGAAGGTACCTTGATCTATTTTGTTTCCCAAGCCAAGTTTCTTGCTATTATTTAACAAGCAAATGTGGTAATTTTTAGTGGTCACTTTAGTGGATATGTTATAGCCTATAAATTCCTACATATGGGATGATTCTGGCCTAGTCTTAAAACATGTGCCATTACATTCACTAAAAAGTGTAATCATTGCCAAATTAATGATTATCTCATTCATTATCCAATAGATTAACTTCAAGACTTAGAGCATCTTTGGAAAATTTATATGTGGAGATTAGATGTAATTGTAAAAGTATCCAAATCATAGGATGGCCATGTATTCATCATTATCACCACCTAACAGTTTACCAAATGGGTTGAATCTATACTTCTTATAAATGTTATTGGCATCACTATTACAAAATTAATACAAAATAAAATAATATATTATTTTAGGATTCTTAACACCATCATTTTTCATAATGGTGGGAACTTAAAAGCAAAGACATGAAATAATTATGTGTAAAATTAAAAATCACACAAATTTTCCACACCTTATCACCCTTAGTGTACCGATCAAGTTGAAGCCACTAAAAAAATCCTTAAATTTTTTTTGCAAAATACTATTATAGATTATCACTCTTAATTTACATATCAAATTCTATCATGCACTTTGGGCTTATCATACTAGCATTCATATTGCCAATGGGGAAATTCCCTTATCATTAGTATATGGTTCCTAACCTATCTTACCATTAGAAGTTGAGTTACCTTCTATGCAAATTTCTCTTCATGTCATCATTACCGATGAAGATATTTTATTGCCATGGATTTTATTAATGAGTTTTGTATGGGTTCATTAAAATAAAATCTCACATCACTAAACAGCATAAAAAAAGGTCAAAGTCTACAATTTCAATTTTGGAGACTTAGTGCTTAAGTTAAATTATACCCATGATAAAGAAGGAGAGTATAACAAAAAATGGTGTGTCCATACCTAGTTAGATATTCTTGGACCTATTACTTATAGATTAAAAACTAATGAAGGACACATATTCAAATAATTATCCAGTGCTAAGTTTTTTTAATAAATATTTAGCTTATTTACATGTTCTTTTATATTTCTCTTACTATACACTTTACTTACATGTTGGTACTTTGTCTTATATATACTTTAGATTTAAGATTTTTTTTAGGACTTATTCATATTTTATGTTGTGAAACATCACATCAACATCATTTATTATAATATCCTTGGGTTTCTTTATTTACACATTAACTTATGTTCCTAATTTTTGTAACTTTTTATGTTAATTTTAAATCCATTTGGCTTTTCAATCTTGTCAAGTACATTGGTTCCTTTTTTTCATTTTTTGCAATAATTTACACCTCTTTAATTTTAATTTTGTGAGTTACATTGTAATACCTTGGATAAGACCAGTCCTTCTTCATAATGCTGATAAATTCACTTCATAAATTATTTTTTCCTCAATCATAGCTACACCACTTCCCTAAAAGATAAGGCAATGAATAATAGCTATGTTTTCGTATAATTAAGATTTATAATATTAATATTTTTTCATAGAAATATTTCATGTATTATTCACATAAATAATTTCCCATGATGAAGATTCATGCCTACCTCTCAATGTACCATCTTCATTAATACACTTTTTGTGATTTAGGGAAACCCAATCATTATATGCTCATTTTCATAAGTTATCCTAAACCACATCACTCGAGGCACACCAAGGTTAGATTTAATTTTACACTTTATTCTAACATGATAGTCTAGAAGTATTAGGCACTATGGTGTTTAGGTTCTCTTCTCTAACCAACAAGTGTAAGCTATCTTGTGATAGTCAATTTTAACACTCATGCTTGGTTTTATGAACCCATATAAAGAAGGAATCACAAAATCTAAAAGAGTTGAAATTCATATCATTCAACAAAAGGAAATGATTCAAAATGTGAATACAACCTTAAAAATAAAATCACCCTAAAAGAAATGATATTTATTTGGCACATCTATTATTCTTGTCTAAAATCAAACTCCCTAATTGGCCTCATAATCTAGAAAACTTCCATTGGGGTGTGGTAGGCTAGTATACTTGGATAGGGTATCTCATTATCATATAAAATCATAGTGACACCTAGTTTCTCATGCATGTAACCAATCTTTGCCTTAGACTTACAAACTTTTAAGGGGTCATGAGGAATGGGGAACATGTTTTGGGAAGGTAGGTCCATTTTAATTTTTATACATACCAGTGTACATGGGATGACATTTATACTTCACTAGTTAGCCATAATTTATGTGGTTTGATCACATTATCTAAAGGTCATTCATGTAAAACCTAATTAGTATCTAATTAGTATCACCATAATAATTTTATTGTCTTATCTTTTATAAAGATTATGTTTTCACCTTTGTGCCACCCTATTTTCCCCCACCACCCATTTCATTTTCCCCCTTGATGGGATTTTTTTTCTTTCTCAATATTTTCACAATTTTTTTATTTAGGTTAAAAGGGGGATTTTTTTTAACTAGGGTCCCCAGACAAAAGGAGAAGTACAACCACAAAAAATAAAAATAGGATAAATAATACAAAGAAAGAAAACATGACCAACTCTATCAAAAAACATCTAAAAAATAGCCCATAAATAGACATAAAATAACTAAAGAACTAATCTAAATCTAGGCTACCAATCACATCCTCCCAACATGCTTTCATATTATTAAGGTTCATATCAATCTGTAGCAAAAAAAATTCAAGATCCATGGAGTATTGATATCCACTAATCTTTCCTTTATTTCCCTTCACTTTGCCTATAAAACTAGTCTCAAATAGCTCTTTGAGATGAGCCCATAGGTTTTCAATGTTCTGTATACTTTGTACATTTTAGCTTTAATATAATTAACTAAAAGGCTAATTTTATTAAAAAATTTATTCCTCCCTAGATGACAAGATTTGGTTCATGCTTGCATTTTCCTACTATAGGACATTCACCTTTCACTTTAGCTCTAAGAATATGATGCATGAACCATTACATGATAGCTTTTTGGAAGTCAAGTTCTTCCATAATTTCATTTGATCTCTCCTTACCTTTGAGTTATGTAACCAAATTATTGAAAGACACATTTTCATCCTTCTAATTCAATAAAGTCTCCCCTTTATCTATGTGGGTATACCTAGGATTTCCAATCCCCTTATCCTTCTCTACTACACTCAAGTCATGTTCAGGTTCGATTCCCTACTCCACTTCCTTCCAATACTTCCCCATATCCTCATTATCCTTTTCAACATCAATGAAAGTATCTACTCCCCTATTGTTATGAAAATCCTAAGGACCCTTGTTCCCCTATTTCCATTGGCTAGGCCTTATAGAATTCAAATAACTTTAGAGTCTTTTCTTTATATTATCTTGATGATTTTTTTAATTGTCATCTTCCTTCACACTAACATTTTCAAAAGGTTTTTTATTATTCCCAAATACCCTACATGAACTCCCAAGATGCTTTATCCACCCTTTTTTATTTTTATGATATCAACATGCCCCTCTTTAGGATTTTCCTTTTAGGAATATGAGATATCAGGCATGATTTGATTCATGCCTTTCAATTAATTTAAAATTAGGTATAATATTCCCTTGTGTCTAGGAGTGGAGTAATTTCCATGCTTAAATTTTAGAATTGACACCTTCATAGATTTCAGGATTAAAAAATGGAGACTAAAAGGCACACCATGCCTAAATTAATTTAACATTATAAATAAAGACCATGTCACAACATTATACCTACCTTCCAAAGTGATGTACTATGTTAAACGCAATATAACCTCTATAAATGTCTTAGGTAAAGATTCTCTGTCAAAACCACTGTGAAGTTGCTCTAATTACTCACCTTCCTCTAGAAAAGCCTCTTTGTCAAGTTTGAAATCTCTCAACATGTAATAGCTCTTCATCTCTTCAATCACCAGACCAATCACATGGGAAATGAGTTCCTCATTAATGTCTAAATTTAATCCATTTATTTTCACTGATCTATCTTCTCATGCCTTCACAAATCAGACAGAGAAATGTCTATTAAAACCTTTTATTTTTTCCATAAAATCCACAAATCCACCAACCTATAGAATTACGCATACTCTTTCATAATTTATTTACTTCACATTGTCCATCTCTTCTTTGACATGATAAAAAATTATCTATTTTTAATTTATCTATAAGTAGAATAGAAGTTGCATCTTTGATTTGTTTCAAGATGATTTCTTGGTTATTGCCTTATCTTTCTCAAATTTCACTTAATTATATTTGGGACATTAAATGTTTTATTTCACCTTTTTGTAGGGCATTTCATCTTATTTATCTAGTACCCTTCTACTTTTAAATCTTTTATTGAGTATAGATTGTTACTTCTCTTTCAAAGATATTGTTTACATTTATCATTTTTCCATTTGTGTATGAGTATGCATTATCACTTATTTCACATTTATGTTGATAAAATTATTTTGTTTCATGATTCAATGGTTTGGTAAGGATTGTTAATTTTCATAATTAGGATAAATATCTAAGATTTTTAGTCATTAGTAGCCTTAGCTTTTTAGTTACCAAAGTTTTCCTCTTTTCTATCATTTAGCTTAAAATTTTTGGTTCTAACTAGCCTTTGTAATATTGACTTACAATTTTTTTAATTAGTTAAACTAGTCATGAAAGTTTTCATTTACTTTCATTTTCATGTTATTGCTTGTTTTTATATTTAGTCTTGTATCCCTAGAGTTTATCCAATGTATTTATTGGACTCTCCATAATCAAGAATACCACTACAACATAGAAATATTAAATGATAGAGGTAAGTAAAGGTATGTATATGGTACTTTTAGTTATTTATCTTATTTACTTTCGTTTATTTTCCATGTTTTACAGCATTTTTTGATCTCAGTTAGTGTGTTTTTATTTATTTCCTAAAAAACCATCCCAACCTACACTCTAGTGATTTGTGAGGAGATTCAAGTGAAACATATGTATACACACAATATTTTTAAAATTTATTATTTACTCACTCTTTGTATATTGTAACAAACCTTTTAGTCCCAATATATTTGAGTGCATGCCTTAAAGTGTGCACCGATAAATGCATGCAAAAATGATGGTGCTTTGAGAGATACATTATTGTGTATATATCATACCTATATCCACTACATTACCCCAAAATTAAGCCCATAATAAATAGTCATCCTTATATCCCCTAACTAAACCAAGAATTTTTTTTTCACTATATTACCTATAGTCAATGTAGTATATTTTGTATCCCCACCAAAATTAAAACTAGTTAGGCCTAGGTTGACATAGTCTAAAAGTCACAGTACAGACTTCATAACTAAGTCAGTCTAGGATGACATAGTTTAAGGGTAAACATTAACTTTCAAACTATGTTAGGTGGGTTGATATTTTTGTATTAAATTATAAAAATGATTATGATCACTAGTCACTATGAAGATAATTCCCATTTCAATCCAATTAGATGACCATTAATTTTTTACACTATTATTTCTCATAATTATACTTAAGTATACTTTTGGAGAAGCCATTCTTAGATATTATCTTGGAGGGGAAATTTTTCCTTATGGAATTTTGGATGCAAAAGGAGGATTCCTTTTATCCTAGATATTTTTTCAACCATTTTGATCTTTACAACCACAACAATCTCTTTTTAAGCACCATTATCTAAGGGATAGATTGAGGCTCAACATGTTAAGTTTAAGGTATGCATTTATAACCCTATATATACATATATATGTATATATATATATATATGTATATATATGTATATGTATATATATATATATATATATATATGTATATATATATATATGTATATATATATATATATATATATATATGTATATATATATGTATATATATATATGTATATATATATGTATATATATATATATATATATTGCATAATAAATAGTTTAAATGTATAAATCCTTATTTGAATCTCCTCTAAACTTGTAATTAGTGTGTCTATAGGGTTTTTCAAACTTAACATTTCTTACTTTTGGTAATATAGGCCCCTATTTTCCTACCATTGTTCTTTACCATTTTTAGTGTAATCATCCATTTATTGGTATTTATATCTTATAAATATTAGATTATAATAATA
Organism: Torreya grandis; assembly: GCA_037957365.1. Classification (NCBI taxonomy): domain Eukaryota; kingdom Viridiplantae; phylum Streptophyta; class Pinopsida; order Cupressales; family Taxaceae; genus Torreya; species Torreya grandis. The sequence goes on from JARHVA010002335.1 coordinate 224,006, forward strand.
TTAAAAGAACTATTTGTTTTATTCCATTATATTTATTGCTTAGAGGCTTTAGAACCCTCTCTATTGATGTTGTTTTATAAGTGTTCCTCTATCTATGTTTAGAGGATCCATTTGATCATTCCTTGATATATATAAATACTAATGCGATATATTTGATTTACCTTATTAGATTTCAAATTTCATAGATATGATAAGTTCCAAGTTAATCTTAACTCATTGCATACATATTTTCCTTTAATTCTCTGTTAAACCCATAAAACTACACACCTCATGAACATTTTTTGGTGTTGTCCATTCCATGATAGATTTACTATTTGTTGGATCCACATATATTCCTTTGAATGAAATTATATATCCTAAGTATTGATATTTATTCTAAAATAAAGTACCATTAGACAAATTTCTATAGATATTATGTTTCAAAAGGCATACAAAACCAAAGATAAGTGCTAAAAATTACATTCTTATTTATTAGAGTATATCAAAATATCATCTAAAAAGAAAATTAAAATTTTTCCTAAGTATCTAATAATACACTATTCATGAGATTCATAAATGCTTCAGGTGCATTTATTAGCTTAAAAGAAAGAGTTGTGAATTTATAGTTCACCTACCTCATCCTAAAATTAGTCTTAGGAATACCTTCCTCCTTACTCCTTAATTGGTGATACCCTAATATAGGGTAATTTTTAAAAACTCCTTTGCTCCTTGCATTTGATCAAAAATATCATAAATTTGAGGTAAGGGATGCCTATTCTTGATGGTTACCTTATTCAACATATTGTATTATATACATGAATGAAAATTCACATCCTTCTTTTTTACAAACACCATTAGTACTCCCCATGGAGAAACTTTAGGTCATATTATCCCTTTTGATAGCATCTTATGAATTTTGGATTTAAATTAGACTAATCATATTGTTTTCATTTTATATGATTCCTTAGATTGAGGGTCATATCTCAAAATGATATCAATCATGAAGTTAAATTCCATATTGGGAGGTAATCCAGGTAGATCTTCTTGAAATATATCCTAAAATTCTTTTAAATATGGATAGTATTCTATGGAATTTTATTTTGGTTCTCCAACCTCATCTACCTTAACTAGAATTCTTGGCATCCTTTCCTTTGATCCTTCTTAAACTAAATGGCTTAATTTTTCTTTAATTTTAACTTATTCTCTCTTTAGATTTGAGTTTGATTTCCCAAAACATCAAAACATTCCACCTTATTTATGAATTATTAAACCTTTTGGTTATGATTTCAAAGCCATTTCACTCATAATATCATGCCATATGACCTTATAATATCTTAAAATAATTACAGTATAGTGGTGAAATTAGATAATTCCACCTTTACTTCTATTAGGCATTTATCTAGTTTGATAGTGAACGGATTCTTGTATTGTACAATCTATGCATTTTACATATGCCTAGTTTTTATAGGTAGTTTTCAAAGTATAATAGGATAAATTAAATATTTATTAGGTCTATTATCTATTATAATAGAAACATAGTGCTAAACATAGTACCTAACACTTTTATTTGATAGATTTGAAACTTAGATTGATGGTTGTCAAATGATGCATGTATTTAATGTTGGAAAGTTCCATATTATGTGGATAGTGGTGAAGGGTTATTTAATTTAATCATTATATTCCACTGAGGACAATATTTTTCATAATGAGATCTTCCATAAGTGAAACATCCATGAGGCAAACCTTTTATTTTAGGTTGGTTACCTCTTTTCTTCCCTTAAATCCACTTCCTAATTATTTGGCCCCTAAAACATTGTTAAATCCATATTTTTATTATTGAATATGTTTTTAAAATCCCCAATATACTTTCAATTACTATTATTAAACATAGTTTTTTGTCCTTAAATTTTTTTCCTAGACTTGTCTCTAACTTTTGTAAGATATTTAAGTATATGATCTTTCTTAATGAATTTCTCAAATACCCGATCCATGGAAATATGTCCATGCATATCCATATCCCACCCAATATAAACCCTTAAGCCCATGATTGAACTTTTATATCTATAAATTTTCATCTTTATGATATTGGGGTATATATTTGAGAAGTTTTGTAAATTACACAAAATATTATGTTACTAGAAACTCTCCTTGTTTCAAATTCTTAAAATATGTTATCTTTTTATAAAAATAAATTTCTAGTAATGACTTTTCCTTGAATAACATAAGAAAATAATTCTAGGTGGTGGTAGTGGAATAAAGATGCATTTCTATTTTATTATTAGCTCACCAAGTTGTTGCTTCACCATTTATTTGGTATGCTCTCCATACCTCTTTGGTCACATGAGAGTAATTTCAATTTTCTTAATATTTATCCATTTCTATGAGCTGACCTTCCACTCAATCTCCCAATACCATTCCATTAATTTTAGGTGGATTCAAAATTTTAATGTTATGTGTAATTTCTTCATTTACTTATGATCTTGTAACTATATTATCTTCAACATGATCTTCCTTTGGATTATCTTCCTTACCAATATATTATTAGTTATTATCTTATTTTTCATCATGATCATGTACTGCCTATTCTACGATTGTAATTATTTATTGTCTTATTTAGGACTATGGATATGTGATCAATCTTGGCAACTTGTTTTGTTACTAATAGGTTGATGATTCAATTTTGAGGTTCCTTTAATATTAGTTCTTTCACCCATATTTTTATCATAATTTTAAATGAGGATAGATAGGTCAAAATTATTAGACTCATAAGGTTTGATCATTTTAACCCCATGCTCAAATACCACATGTTAAAACTGTACTAGGTTCAATCATGAAAAGTACACAATTTTTATTTTAAAGAGTAATTAAGATTGCTTATCTCCTAAGTGAACTATCAACATAATATCAAAATTTATCCACCATTTACTTATTCCATTAATAATATTAAATAAAACTAAATATAACATGTAAAATGTGCCAAATAAACCCATTAACTCAAGCATAAATTTAATTATCATTTTAGTCCTTAAATGATATTTCAATGGTGTTGACATTGTAAAAGTATGAAATAGTTCATCATAAAAATATAAATATAATGCTTAACAATAAATGAAATTCAAAGTGCATAAAACTATTTATTAACCAAATATACAACCAATTCTACCATATAATGTTTTAAATAATGAGTATATGAGCTTTCCAATAGCCACAATTGTGAATGCCAAATCAATATAATAATATCAAAGTACAAGAGAATATAGAGATTCCAATAAAATAAATCATTCCATCTATATGATAGCTTTGAGTATGTATAAACATCAATTCAAATTCCACTATGGAGAGGGACAACAACATTTGGGTCATTTACCTCCAACCACATACTAACAATCTCCCACACACATCCCCAATAGTAATGTCCCTTTCCTTTATGAAGGTACAAATAATGAAGATGCAAGTAATAAAAACCATCTAGGTATCAAATGAAAAAGTATAATCACTATTATATGTAGATAATAAAATAGACCATAGGTATGCATATATTTTTTATGAAATCAAGTAAGCGTATAAAATATAAGGTAATATGAATTGACAAATTATATATCTACAACATTACTTTGGGGGAAACATTTTTATATTATTTTAGATTTATAAAATCTAGGTCATAGTCTATGTCATCCATACTCTCTTCTATAAAACAATTTCATTTCTTATCCACCTTTCCAACCAATTATGAGTGGATATAATTTGGATTCCTACCCATTACTTGTCACTACTTAAAAATATATAAAAATATACATGCATACAATAACTCAGCATGAAGTAAACATGTTTCATAATAGTCCAAATATGATGACAAAAATAGATTTATAACTATATATGGAAATATCAAGATTAGTATTTATTTCATTACATTCATGTCTCATAATATAAGTACACTTTATAATGGATATGTACACTCCATAATGAAATTATCTAGGGCAAAATATTTTCCAAGTTAAGAAATATTTAGAAGCCAAGGATATCAACATAAAACAAAATGATTGCAAATCAACTCATGCTACTAATTCATAAGATGTGTTACATATTACTCTAGCACTTGAGATATATTTTCACCCTTTTAAACACGGTTTTTTTCACCCAAGTTCACATTTTAAGATGGAAAGGGTGATCCTAAACATCTTTGATATTTCTATTCATCATGCCTTGATTATGATTCAAATGATAAATTGTTTGACCAAATTATTTCCAAGGATCTAAACGGAATATGATTTAATATGTTTCTATGAATTATCAATCCAATCAATGAAATAATTAAAAACACAAAAAATTAGTATCTAGTACATTTCTCCATCAGCATCACTAGAAAAAATTAATTTGTGTAAACTGCTAAGATCAAACAAGGAATTAATGAACCTATCAATGAATATGTCATGAGGTATAAAACAATGTTAGCCAAAATGATAAATCCAATGATAGATAAAGATATTCAATATATCCATAATCAAAGTTTACTTTCCACTTTACATGAGTCCATTATAGTCAGTAAGTTCAAATATTTTTTATGACTTATGCTATGTTGTCCAAAATTAATAAATGAAACTTATTTTCTTGAATAAACATAAGTATGTAGCAAACACACTAACTGCATATTCTACCAAGTTTCATATCAAACCAAGATATAATATAATACCTTAAAACCCTAAAAAATAACAAAATGGTTAATGTAGTGTCACAATAACTTAATTACCTCATCTTATCCAATGAACCTAAGAGACAATCTACATGATTAACTGAGTCTCCAACTTTGATAATTAAGAATCTTATATAGTGTCATGTCATATCTCTCCCTACAACTATAGAGGTTGATATGAGTTAACCTCTACCAAAAGGATATGATGTTAATTAACATTTGTATTCTCTCTAAGGCCTTGATAATTATAAAAAATAGATGTTATACATTAAAAAAAGATCAAATACCTTATTGAAAAATACAAAATCACCTTTGATTATCTTCCCAAGGATTCCAGTTCACAACTCAGTGACCATCAAAACCAAAATATATATAACAATCAATTACAAGATTATTATAATAAAAAACCAAAATTTTAAATGATATATCATTCACATCCTCCTCCATTACATTATGGGCACCCATTATATGGGATTATCAGAACATATACATACACAACACCTCTTATTGTTTAGATGCCCTCAATTTCTTTTGATGATAGTGAAACTATGGATAATGACTCATATCTTCATTCATTATTTACTAAAACATAACTTGATCATTATTAGATACATATAATTATGATTGATAATGGTTCTAATGATAACATATATACCATGATGTTACACATTTTGTATATACACATGATGATTTATACCCTTTAACCAAAATGGTTATAGAATTTAATGAGACATCATAAAACATTATTGGTGAGATTGATTTACCTTTATAGGTTAGTATATCATATGTGGTTACTACATTTTAATTTATACTAGACATGAGATATGTTATTGGTATGACTTTGGATAGATAAACTCCACATAGTTATTTCCATAGTGAATGGGTGTATTAAATACATTCACACCAACAAGGTAGTCATAGTTTAGATAATTCCATATGATCAACCACTTGAATAAGATATGTTTATTCCCTAATAGATACTCATGAAACCCAATAAGGTTGATTATTCACAAAAGGGTAAGCACCATGATATTCCCTTTCTCAAGTCACCTATACTTGAGAGACCTTTGAACAAAATATATACCATGGATTCCATGGAAACTTCATCTACTCCTACAAAACATACCCACTACATAGATAAATTAAAAATGTTATAATTAATGCTACTCCAAATAAAAGAAAGAGAAATAAATAAAGGGTTCCACAAACCACTACTTATACTATTATTGATTTATGACCATATACTAATATGAGGTATACATAGAGTATTTATGATTCTCCACATCAAGATATGAAACTATACATGATCCTTAGTAGTATCACTCACATGATTCACCATATTATGAGTATATAGAACCTTCTGAACATCCCTTAAATTAGATAACTAACTAGCCCTTGCTTTATAACTATTATAAAAATCCAATACACACACACACACACACACACACACACACACACACACACACACACACACATGTATGTATGTATCTATATATATGTATATATGTATATATATGCATATATGTATATATATGTATGTATGTGTGTGTGTGTGTGTGTATATATATGTATTTATGTGTGTGTGTGTGTGTGTATGTATGTATGTATGTATATATATATATATATATGTATATATATATATGTATATATATATATATATGTATATATATATGTATGTATATATATATATATGTATGTATATATATATATATATACATATATATATACATACATATATATACATACATATATATACATATATATATATATATATATATATATTCATTCAAATAATTCAAAAATATAAAAACTATTCAGTAGTCCCATGTTTACTAGCTCCTTAGCATTTATGTTATTTTCTTAATGTTAGTAGATAGCATATATTTTTATATATAAACATTTATGCTTAATGAATCTTTGAGTGTGATATAGGAATACCATAGACATGTTATATATGCACATATTAATGTTAGACTTCTCCTTACCCACATCATGTAGTATGATGGGGGAATCTAATTCATGGATCATGATTGGTATAGGTTGCATATCCTTTATCATCATTTCTACATTATCATGTTTGATCTTATATACTAATTCTTAAAAATGTCTATATCCATGATCATATATTTCATAGTGTAATTTAAATGATATGTTACATGATGTTTTTTTCTAACACATATATGCAAGGACTAATATGATATGCTTATGTTGGTTACTTATATTTCATTTATTCAAATTGTCACTTACTTGAGTGTATCTTTCTCATGGATCATTTGAATATGTTCTTTTCTTTTTGGTATTATTTCCATTTTATGTTGTTTAGATATTTTAATATGTCATTCTATGTTAATTATATATTTAAATATGTCATTTCCTTTTATTTATGCAACATTTGAACATGCCCCTTTTATGAAGTCTCCTTGGACCATTATTTTAAATTACATTAAATGATATTGTGTATGGGATTGATTATTTATTTATCATTTACTTGTGATAAAAGGAATTTGACTCAATAGAGGAGGTGAGATAAGTCTTAGTTTTCATATAAAATAATGAAATAAACACATTAACAATAATAACATCTCTAGGCCTAGATCACAAGGGGAGATTAATGCACAAACAAAAATTATAAACACAAATAAAATTAAAAAGAAATAAGATCTCTTAAATTCCTTGAATTATAAAAATTATGTGTTCATTTGGATTTCTTTGCTTGTGCTCAAAGAATCTTTGGAAAATGGAGTTGTGTGGCTCCTTCTCTCTTTCACATCATTGGCTTGGTTTACTGGGTATGGCTTATGCTTCTGGCTTGACTTATGATTTACTCATTATAACACTATATATTTAAATATTTCACCAAAAAATACATTATAAATTTACTATGTTCCAATCCCTCTAAATGAAGAGGTTTGGGCTTGTATTTATAGGTTTAGAAACTAACCCCAACTCAAGGTGAGTTAAGGTGTAGTTAGAGCTTGGAATGGGTTCAAACCTAACCTTGGTGAGATAATTACCGCCAATAGATTTAAAAGGTGTCAAAACATCATGATTAGCAATGAATAGGCATGTGTGAGATATTTTAGGATTTTCAAAGGATTTACAACTCATAAAAGGTAATCATGAAAACCTATGATATTCTTGATTTTTGAATTTCCTTTTTTAGAATTTCTTTAATTGCACATGGATAATTAAAATTGTAATTTAATTTGGATTAACATTTTAATTAATTTTTATTAGGATTTTTATCATTTTAAAATATTTTATTTAATTCATGTGGGCACTTTCCCCATTTAATATGTCTATAGGTCAAATTGTATGTTGTAATGTTGTAGGATAATTAGAGATGAATCTGTGAGAGGTTTTTGTTGTTTATTATAGGATACCACAATTAGGGATGTCTCAATGGGATTATAAAATTGTTCATCATTCCTCAAAGTTCATAATCATATTGAGACCTACCTAATTGGGGTATCTTATCATAAATAATAAAAACCTCTCATGAATTCATCACCAATTAACCTATGACATTACAACATGTAATTTGTCCTATAGACTTATTAAATGGGGAAAGTACACACATGAAATAAATAAAATATTAAAAAATTATAAAAATCATATTCATAATTAATTAAAATTCTAAACCAAATTGAATACCTAGTTGAATTATTCATATGCAATTAATGAAATTTTGAAAAAGTAAGTAAAAAAATCAAGAATATCCTAGGCTTTTGATTTGTTATTTTTACGAATAATGGATTTTTTCCCTAATTAATAAACAAGTTTGAGTATGATAAATAAATAAATAATATTTTTAATTAAATCTACTGATATGTGAAATTAGATTACAATTAAAACTTTTCCAAAAATAGTAGTGAGAGAGAGAAAATTAAACTTAGTTTATTTTGGACTATTCTAACTAAGACATGGTCTAGAAACTTGCAAGCAATATTGGGACACTGTCATAAACAAGTTCCTAAATTTCATTTCCTAATTTGATAGGAGTGCCAAAATTGGATACCCTAGGCTCTAGTGTTGTAGTCTTTCTTTGACATTATTGTCCTCAATAACTAAGATTTTTGGGTTTTGTTCACCTACTTAGTGTGAGCCTGTGTACTAATTTTTAGGTCTTAGATATCAATATAAATCCATATATATCTGATTCTTCATGTAATTATCTTATTTATACAATTAAATAAACTTGGGAAAATAATAAAAAGGGGTTATTGTGTGTTAGATGCACTAGATATGCTTCACACCCTATGTGTGGGAACACTGCCTACATATCAATACTTTAAGGAGGGATCAACCCATATGTAGTTCTCCCTTTAATATTTCTTGGTGTAATAGCGAATGAAATATAATAAATACTAAAAATGGGTATGCTTGATGGCTAGGGACTAATTTGAAGACTTTATTTAGATTGAAAGTGTATGGGACGACTGTATGCAGAGAATAAGGAATATTGTTTGAGTGGTCTTACTTGTATTCTTGCTTGATTGAATGATATTTGCCAACCCCTTTACAAAAGTTATTTGAATGGGTTTCTATAGGGATCTATTAGTCATGGGTTAGATGAAACTAGACTAAGCCAACATAATATACAAGAATAATTAAGGAAAAATTGTAAAAGGGCTCAAAATGTGATTGGATAGGAGTGTTGAAAATGGGACAACCTAAGGTCCAGTGCTACTATCCAAATTTGGTAGTATTTTCTTTGGAAGATGAGACTTGGGGGGGTATATTGGTCATGAAGAGAGGGTCCTAGATATATTGGGGTCAAGTATAGAAGGCCAAGGATGACTAGGAATTAATGAAAATAAGCTTGAGAGGGTCTAGAGAGCAAGCAAGAAGGACCTAAGGATTGGGTGTCTTTAGCCATGCTCAAGTTACCAATTTTTGCATTTTATATGAATACATTTGCCCCCCTTTATTCTAGTGATACAACAAAGAGAAATATTAGGATACATGAAAATAGAAAGCATACCTAAACTTACATACAAAGGTGAATACCATGAAGTTTGTGCGATGCTAAGTAATGATGGATGGTGCATAGAGAGAACATTATGCAAGTATAAATTTATGAAAGGAAATAAAGAGTAAATTAGTTCTTATTATATAATAAATGGAGATAAGAGCTTAATTCATCAAAAAGTGGCTCAATAATTCAAAGGTTGTCCCTTTAGATCCATTATCACCTACTAAGTGAAGATAGATGATCATGCATGTGATAATCGATGTCTGGACTATGTTTCTAATTCCTCTAAATAGGTGGCTCAAGCATATAAATGATATCCCTTTGCTCCATCATTTCCCCATGAAGTGAATCTATAAATTGATACTAATATGAAGAAGTATATCATATGAGATGGATGATGAAGCCCATGAATGTTATATAAATTTGACAATATGACATGCATAGCTAAATATGTGATAAAAACTAAGAAAATGTTGGCCAAATCAGAAAAGATGGAGATTAGGCTTGTATGAAAGCCATTCTAAAAATAAAAATTTGGCTTATGTGGAAGCCACTCAAAAAATTGGGTAGTTGAGAATGTGGAGGTTAGGCTTATATGAAATCCACTTAAAAATGATTCTAACCACATGTAGATGGAATAAGGCATACAACTACTAAGAATGTTTAGGTAATGCTAAAAATTTAAAGAAAATAAGCAAAAAATGCTATGCAATCTACCCCCAATCATTGGTGTTTGAAACATGGATTTTGATCTAGAATATGTACCATTTTCCATATCTAAAACTAGAAGTCATGACCAATCATGTTTTACATGATGACCCCTATGTCTAGATTCTCTAAGAAAATTACACTAAAATTTGTTGATCTAAACTAGTCTGATTATGTAAAACTATAGATGAACCTATCTTTCTACTAAAAAACCTAATTTTTCTATTGTTTGAATAGGTATTATAAAAGCAAGACACCCTAGTGTCTAATGGTATAGTCCCGCCTCAATGCTATTATCTTAGGCTGAAACTGATCACTGTTTTAGAATCTTGACTATTTACCTGGCCAATTTTGAGTTATTTGATGACTAGTTACTATTCTAGTTGTTTTGAAACTAGATTTTTTTATGATAAGAGCTTTTATCTCTATATCAATACCCCTATTTTTTTCACCCTCTTTTGAGGGTAAGAATAGGTACCCTATAATGATTTCCCTCAGAAGAAGCCTTATAAGTGTGTTAATATGGAAATATACATGATATAATAATGATAATAAATAAGATATGTCAAGATATAGAATGGTTTGAATTGAGAGATTTAGATCAACAATGGTATGCCTAAATAGATATAACAATGTAATAAAATGTGTAATGTATTGAACTAGACCTAGAAATGTTAGTTGTTAGTTTGTTAGTTGGAGGGATGGAGCATGATGTCTATCATGACATCCAAGAAAATAGGAAAAGTGAATGATATGTATCATGTGATTACAAACAATCAAAAGTAACCAAGAAACAAGCACACAAAATAAGAATAAATATTCATACAAGGGTGGCTGAGGGGCCAATTAAACAAGGGACATGGGCATATGTTACTCAAATTAGAAAATAAGCATACAAGGCATGTTCAAATGCTACATACACATATAATTAAAACAAGAAAGTTATTGTGAAAGCCATAATTACATAGATAAGTATAGGAAAAGGACATCAAAAAATGTCCTAAGTTACACACATGAATAAAAGAACCAAACATTCCCAAATGTCTTAAGGCACATATAGGTGATAAGCAAGAACTAGAAATGCAATCTAGTAAGCTATGCTAAGTAAAAAGAGAAAGTATGTAATAATTGTAAAGATAGAATCACATCTAACTAATCAAAGAAATAGTGAAATTAAGCAAGATATATTTAGTACAATACTAGGTATATGTTAAGAGATACACAAGTGCTAGATACTAGTGAAATGTCGATATATTAATCTATGTAATCTAGTAAGTAATGTATATCAGCATGATAAATTGTAGTGTGTGGTATAGGAATGACATAACATGGATGGTGTAGTCATTTAGATGATTCCCCTAGTGGGTATGTATATCGAAGTGTGTCTCGAATGTAGAAATAATATTCCCCTCAATGGGTAGAGTGAATCAATCAAGTAGTTAGATGTCACTACACACACTCAAAGAAGATCAAGTGAAGCATGCTAATGTAGATAAATTGGCATACAATAGCATGAAATAACAAATGTAAAAAATAAGATCATATTAGCAATGTAAAACATGGATGATGCATACAATTGAAATGTTTTTGGTGTTTCTACATGTTGGTCGCAAAACCATTGGGGCCACCTACCAAAGAGACATGATCATCATATTTCGTGATATGATGCATCACATTAATAAAGACTACATTGATGACATACTACGTAAATCAAATACCAGGGTTGATCATCTAGCAATACAAAGGAGGATATTTGAGAGACTATATGAGTAAAAATTCATCCTCAACCTAAGAAGTGCATTTTTGGAGTTACTTTAGGAAAATTGATTGGCTTCATTATGTCTCATCAAGGAATTGAAGTTGATATAGACAAAGTAAGAGCCATAATAGAGATGCCAAAACTAACTCATTTGAAGTAGCTATGTAAATTATAGGGTAAAATACAATCCTTTATATGATTCATATCTTATTTGGCTAACAAGTGTCATCCTTTCACACACTTGTTAAAGAAAGGGCTAGATTTTCATTGGGATGACAAATTCTAGAAAAAATTTTAGTGTTTAAATGACTATCTATCAAATCCACCTATTTTATTACCTCCTATGTCAAGAAATCCATTCCTTCTATACCCATCATCTATTGATAAAGCCTTACAGGTTATTCTAGCTCAACATGATGATAATGAAAAGGAGTATACCATGTACTACTTAATCTCTACAATGGTCATGTATGAGCATAATTATAAACCCATTAAAAAATCCTATTTAGCTATGGTATTCATAGCTCAAAAACTATGGCATTACATGTTAAACAACAAGACCATGGTCATCTCAAAATTAGATCCACTCAAACTGGATCATGTTTATTAGTGAGTTTCAAATAGAGTATGTTAACTCAAAATACATCAAGGGATAATTTCTTGTAGATTAGCTTGCCACCCCTTAAATATATAGAGCCTTTAGCATTATAATTCCTAGATGAATCCATTATGACCATCATTGAAGCACCTCTTGAGGAGTAGCACTAGAAGATATATTTTGGAGGGTGATTTAGTACACATGGATTAGGGGAAAGCCTTATGTTTATTACTCCATATGTGGATATAATTCCTAAATCATTCAAGATCAACTTTCTTGTACTAATAACATGGACAAATATGAATCAATCATTGTAGGGCTCTAATAGGTATTACAATGGAACATACATCATCTAATGTTTTATGGTGATTCTCAATTAATCATCAATCATGTTACATACCATTTTTAGACCAAAGATGACAAGCTAGTACCATATAAGGCCATGGTCAACACTCTCAATCAATATATTACCAATGTATAGTTTGAAAATATACCAAGGGCTAGTAAAGTAATAGAAGATGCCATGGATGCTATTGGATCATTGATTTGGCATACAGATATGGCCAAAGAATACCATTTTCTCATTGAAAATTTACTAGCACTAGCTCATGAACCTTCAATTATCATAATGATCTATGATATTGTTGGTCCCAACTCTACATGGTATTCATACCTATGTTCCTATTTTCATGACCACATTATGCCACTAGACCTATCTTGTAAACAATCCAAAGCCTTTATCCATGAATCCACATAATATAACTTACTTAGACTAATCTCATACTATCACACTTTTGATGAAACTCTATTTCTTTTTTAAATTTAGTAAAATATACATTAGCATTATGGGAAGTTCATGGAGTATATAGATCCCACACTATTGGGATTGTCAATTACAAAAATCTCTTACATATTAGGTACTATTATCCAATGATAGATGTAGATACAACTACATATGTGAAAAGATGTGATAAATTTCAATGGAATTCCAATCTAATTTATGCCTCAAATAAGACTTTGAAACTAATGCTTACCCATGGCCATTTTTTACATGGGTCCTTGAAATCATTGAGAAGATAAACCCAATCTCATCTGATGGCCATAAACACATTCTTACCACCATAAAATATTTCACTAATTGGGTTGAAGTTATACCCCTTACTTACCTGACTGGAAAACAAATTTATAAATTAATATTTAACCATCTCATTTGCTACTATGGTATCTACTCTAACATTGTATTTGATAATAAAAGATCATTCAATAATAAGGATGTTGAATCACTATGCATAGAGTATAAGATTAGATAAGAAATTTCCCTGGCATATTACCCATAAGGTATTAGCCAAATATTCAACATCTAACAAAACCATTGTCAACATCTTTAAAGAAGATTGTCAATAATGTCCATCTATGATTGACACCTTCAAATATTCCATGCTCTTTAGGCATATCATACTAGTAATCATACCCCAATAGGTGCCACTACATGCTCACTTATTTATGGCACTAAGGCCATTCTTCCCATCGAGATTGAGCTATGTTCTTAATGAATCTCTTTAAAGTATGTGTTATATAATGAAGAATATCAAGTATCTTTCCTATAAGAGCTAGAGTTACTTGATGAGAGACACATGAATGTAGTAAATAACCTTCAAACATATCAGAACTAACTCCATGGCTACTAAAATTGGTTTATAGAACATAGAGACTTTGAGCTTGGTATCTTATCCTTAAAGAAAACCAAAATAATACCACAACTAATAAGAAGCATAAATGAAAGTTGGAACCCAATTGGGTAGGTCCTTTCATCATTATTTCAAACTATGGTGCTAGAGCATAAAGGCTCACTATACCAGATGAGGATGAATTTGATGAGACGATGAACATTATACACTTAAATAATCACTTATCTTTAGTGACTTAGTGTATTATCTATGAGGATCAATTATTTATACCATTATATTGACTTTATTCTATATACCATACCATTTTACCATTCTATCACTTTTCCATTCCACCATACCATTCTACCATTTTATCACTTTGCCATTCCAACATACCATTCTACCATACCTTTTTATCAACCAAATTGTTTTATCTTCCCTACCTAGCCTATTTGACCTTGATTCTATTCCATTTGTCTGATGGCCACTTTTAGAATGAATATTCAGATCAAGTTTTAGTACTTGTTTCAAGTGTTACAAATAAGATCTATATTTTGGAGTAGTATGACAAAGGTTTTTACAACTGCATCCTTCATTTCTTGTTTCACTCTATACCAAATGTGCTTGATTATAATCACCTTTGGGGAAATCAGTGTCCCACCATCTTGATACTAATTATAACTACCTATTGTCAAATTAGTAGCATTGACCTTTGTCATTATTTCTTAGTTATAACCACCTATGGGTAAACTAGGGGCAAAAATTATTTACCATGCCTTGAAGTACCACATTTTGATGCCTACAATGTATTATACCATTATGCCAACTTTGCCTATTTTGTTTGAATTGGCTGCTATACTAGTCAGATTCCTCTATTGCAAGGAAAACTATAGTGACTTGAGATCCCATTTTGGGACTATGTAGGTAGTTCATGATTCATGTTAAGGTTAATTTAGTCACCCTTTACCATTTTATCACTATTTTGTGAGAAACCTAAGCCACGATTTCACCATTTTATGATCACATATAAGTTTGAATGCTCTTATTATTTTTTGAGCTTAGACTTTTTAGTATCTCATCATTCTCAATCAAGTTGAGATGCTCTAAAAATTTAAAAAAAAATTGTAAAATATATTTTAAAAATCCAAATACATTGGCCACTTCTTTTTCTTAATGATTCTAAGAACCCTCACTAAGTCACAAGCAACCACTCATAATTTAGTTTACACATCCTTATTGTCACTTTTATCCCTCCCACTTGCTATTCATGAGATCATTTTCAAATTATTCTATAACATCCATCATGTTTTCTTTCTCATCATTTTCCTATGCCCCATTTCCTGGGAGAACTACATTTGGTTAGAATTTTTTGTTGGATATCACATCCATGGAACTATGTAGGTTGCATCAACTTACCTAGTCCATCTGGAGATAGCTTAGCCAACCCCTTCCTTTTCTTCTATTTCACCATTTTATTTTTTTATTTCACTATATCTTCTCATCTAAGGGCACTGATCATCTTGTTTATGTTGTTTTGTTTGTACTAACATTGTGATTAACTATTATTTTTTTTTGTTTCTATTTGTTTTTAGTTGTTTTCTATTTTCTTGGTATTTTGTTTATTTGATTATTTTCCTATTTGTTTTATTTCCTATTGTGCATTGATTCAATTTATGTGCATTCATTAGGTGGTTCTTGATGCATTATTCTTCAATCCATCCATATTTAGGCATCAACATTATCATCATAATTTTTATCATCAATGTATTACTTTCACTTGATTATTAGATCATGTGTGAGTACTTATGCATATTTTGGCCAAGTCCTCATGGTTTTCTATCATGATGCCTATCAAAAATCAGCTTGAGGAGTCTACATGGTAATTCAAAAATGATATATCTCCTTGGTATTATCACAATTCTTGATTTAATCCAAATATTATCCCACATAGATTAATTAAACAATGAAAGATTTTTCCTCCTTGCTAGTTTAGATGAGCATTTACCTACTCAAAGTTTGTTCAAATTCACTTTATCCTCTATAAAAGTTCAACATCATAATCCATATCATGTTTTCCATTATCAGGATACCAATGATTCTATCCACCTTTCGGCAAATCATTGTATACCATCACACTTGGATTACCAATGATTCTAACTACTTTTGGGCAAATCATTATGTTTCCATCTATTTGAAGATCGATGATTATAACTATCTTTGGGTAAATCAATCACTTTATTATACCCAAATAGGGCACATTTTCATTGAGATAATGTTTATAAGCACCTTTGGGAAAACCATTATCTCTATCCTCCCTATTGGGGCATGTTTTTACCCTACCATTGATTATAATTGCCTTTAGGCAAATCATTTTTTCCCTTTTAATGATTATCCATGCCTTTGGGTAAATCATTTTTTCCTTTTTAATAATTATCACTACCTTTAATAAAATCAATTTATTGTTACCCTAAGCCCCTTTT
Organism: Torreya grandis; assembly: GCA_037957365.1. Taxonomy (NCBI): domain Eukaryota; kingdom Viridiplantae; phylum Streptophyta; class Pinopsida; order Cupressales; family Taxaceae; genus Torreya; species Torreya grandis. The sequence goes on from JARHVA010002335.1 coordinate 240,862, forward strand.
AATGAATATAAATTCCTTTGGGAAAATCATTACCTTTTTTATCCCACCTATGTTGGTGATTATAACCTTCTATGGGTAAATCATTTTGTTTGTCTACCCTAATTAGGGAAACTCCATATGCCATTGATTATAAATAGTTTTGGGAAAATTAGTCCTTTTCACCCCATTTCATCTATTTATTCCACTCATTTCATTATATTTAGGGACCATTTGCAGACCCCATTACCAACTGCTCCCTTGAGGGGGTACCCTATAGTTCATCCATTTCTATTGAAGTTGTAATCATAAAGGACCATTTAATTATTTGAGAATATGTTACTATGTATATAGGTTATAATGCCTTCCCAAATAGGGGAAAACTATAGACACATAAAACTTAACACCAATGGCTTCGAATAGACTTCAACCTGATTCTTACCAACCTTTAAAAATTAATCTTAAGAATAATTAAATGCCACAAATTTTCTTATGCAACATTCATCAAAGCTCAAAATCTCATTAAGACATCACTAATTGGTGTATCCTATCATAAACAACAAAATATATCATAGATTCATATCCAATTATCCTACAACATTATAACATGGAATTTGGCCTATAGACCTATTAAATGGGGTAAGTGCATACATGGATTAAATCAAATCCTATTAAATGCTTAAAATACTAATCAGAATTAATTAAAATGCTAAACCAAATTAAATTCCTAATTGAATTATCCATGTGCAATTAATGAAATTCTAAAAAAGGAAATTCAAAAATCAAGAATATCATAGGTTTTCATGATTAACTTTTATGAGTTGTCAAGCCTTTGCAAATCCTCAAATATCTCACTTGTTCCTATTCATTTTTAATCATGAGGTTTTGACACTTTATAAATCTATTGGGTTTAAATAACTCACTAATGTTAGGTTTTAACCCATTCTAAGCTCTAAGTACACCTTAACTCACCTTGAGTTGGGGTTAGTTCCTAAACCTATAAATACAAGCCTAGACCTCTTCATTTAGAGATATTAGAACATAGTAAATTTATAATTAGGTTTTAATTCAAGATTAAAATATATAATTCCAAAATCAAAATCCAAATAAAATATATAGTGTTATAATTCCAAAATCAAAATCCAATCCAAAATCAAAATCCAAACAAATAAATCTAAGATAATGGTGCCAAGGAGAGAAGGATCCACACAACTCCATTTGCCAAAGACTCTTTGAGCACAATTGAAAGAAGCCAAATGAACACATCATTTGTAACATTCAAATAAGGTAATAGATCTTGTTTATTTTACATTTTATTTATGTTTGAATTTTTTGTTTATTCACTATGCTCCCCTATGATCTAAGCCTAGAGATGTTATTCTTGTCAGTGTGTTTATTTCATTATTTTATATGAAAACTAACACTTGATCTAAACTCCTCTCTTGAGTAAAATTCCTATGATCATAGTACTATTAATCTCCATATGTTGGCATGATACATATCATATATATTAGGGCTTGATGTTATCACATACTACATGATTCATGAATATATATACATAGACATGTTTCTCCTATATGCTACATGGTTCATACATAGACTATATATTTACCTTATAATTTTGAGGTAAGGTACCTAAAATATTCTATTTCCATAACCTCAAAAGGTGGAGGATATTATTGGGGCATGCCATACAATTAATGACCTCCACACTTAATTAATGAGCTCATATCTTTGTGACATGCCACCACTAATATATATATATATATATATATATATATACATATACTAGTGGTGGCATGTCACAAAGATATGAGCTCCACACATGCACAATATTAAACATAGTTACATGATTAAGATATACACTTGGGTCAGGATCTTATACATTACATCAATTTGTTAGTTTTAAAACATTTTTTAAATATTTTTGGCACATATACTTCATTTTGAGATGAATTAGATGTGCATATGACATGATAGTGCACCAAAAATTTTAAATTTACTAATTACATCTCCATAATACTATCAATATGAAGAACCAAACACACCATAAAGTATTATTATCAAGATTTTTTTATCTACAAAAGTTGGTTCTCTTTATAGGTTGAATTTGTTTAATTATTCAACCTCACCACATTTATAGGTTGGGTTGATTAAATCACCTAACCTCAATATATTTATAGGATGATTTATTAAATCACTCAACCTAACTAAATTACACACACAAAAATTTATATATATATATATATATATATATATATATATATATTTGTGTGTGTGTGTATTTATGTATGTACACACACACACACACACACACTTACTTGTGTGACTGATATTTATTTATCGTAATGATATTGGAAGTTATTATTTCCCAAATATGGTGTAAATATGAGTTGTGACATTGCCATTAAGATCGATAAATATCAATCACACAAGTAAGTGTGTGTGTGTGTGTGTGTGTGTGTGTGTGTGTGTGTGTGTGTGTGTGTGTGTGTGTGTGTGTGTGTGTGTGTACACACACACACAAACACACACACACACTTACTTGTGTGACTGATATTTATTGATCTTAATGGCAATGTCACAACTCATATTTACACCATATTTAGGGAATAATAACTTCCAATATCCCTTTTAAAATATCCAAGGTTTAGGTATAAACCTATATTATCTCCAATGCTTCATAAGGAATCATCTTTACCTAGTTAATGTACCAAGGGAAACGTGCTTGCATCAACACACATGTGTACTCTTTTCTAGTTTTCTTTATTTTCAAGTATTTCAATTATTTAATTTTAATATTATATGAACTGTTTTACATTCTAAAATGTTCTTGGTTATATGTCATACATTATAAAAACACTAAAAGTAGGCTCATGTAAATGTAAGGTTTGTTGTACATACCCAAGTACACATTTCTTTTTTTAACCTAATAATTTCATCTTTATGCATTAATATCTTGAAAGGGGTGGAAATGTAGATACTAAAGCTAAATATTTATAACATAATAGTCTTATAAATTTGAAAAAATTTAATCATGGATCTACCCTTTAGTTTTAGACCTTATCACTACTGAAATAATTACATCTGCCATCTCACTATTCCTAAATGATTATCTTATATTCTGACCCATATAGTTATGATGACTTATAAAAATTGTACACTACATAAATCTCAAAACTTATTATATATCCTTTACTATCAATTTCATATCCATTCATGTTTTCTATACTTATGGACACTACTAGTTATAAAGGGAAACTCAGGTCAACACCATTGTCCAAATCCTTATCTAATGTCCAATACTAAAAATTCATCCAAATTTAAAAATATTCAAAACCTATGGATTGGATAATTTATCTTATTAAATCCTACCATGACATATTTTCAAAAAGTGTGGTATAAATACAAGTCTAATACTTCTCATTATTTAACTATAAAATACCAAGCAATCACCTACCAAAGCTTGTTTAATGAATCTCACAACCAACTTATTCTACCCCATTCATCCCTATTTTTTAATCAGTCATAGAATTAGTCATAAAAATGGTTTGAATCATCCAAATAATATCCCATGAGTATTTTTTGTTATGTTATAATCTATATAATTACATGCATCTACATATAACATATTTCACCATAAATCACACACACTCTAACACATAAGGGATAAATACACAAGTCTGAGGCCCTTTTTGGAGTATTGGTTATGTAGGTAGTGTTCATTAATATATGATTTTTTTAGGAAACTCTAAATAATGAACACTCTACCACATATTTGGTTGAAACATCCCGAGGGTGAAGAAGGGTGAATAGCTAGGGTCTTATTAATAAGAATAAAGTGAAAACATGTATTCCAAATCTAAATACGTCATCATAAATGTGATAAATAAATATATATATATATATATATATATATATATATATATATATATATATATAATGATGAAGTTGGTCACAATTAGATCCAATGTATATTTTTTAAAGGATAATAACATCACATCACTAAAAATAACATCGATGGTAGTGTCTCATGGTCAATGCCACCACTCTAGAAACATCATTTACATAATCTAATGATTATCTTATAATACTAGTCATACATACTCCTACATGTGTGAAACTTATATATACTTAAAAAAATTAAACCTAACTTAGTATAATTTATAATTTGTATTGAAATTAATAAAGCATATTTCAAATTTGGTTCTTTCCAGATTTAGCACATTTTAATTTTATAATTCAAGATATTCACTGATCCAAGTTTGTAATTAATTATCCTTCTATAGATTCATTTATCATCCTTGTGTTTAATTTGTTTCTATAATCTTAACCCTATCCATACACTTCTAAATTTTGGGTTAAATAAATGGATGGTTTACATTTTTACATATGTTATGCATCACATGTTTTGGTAGATGCAATATTTTTTATATATAAAAATGGAGTTAATGATATCCAAGTGTTACTCAAGACATAAAAGTTAAACATGGATATACATATGTTGGTTTTTCCTCTACCTAGTGGTCACACTAGGGGCATCTTAATCAATAGGTTTCATATTATAATATGTGATCTATGAATTTAACTCAAAGGAGGAGGTTAGTATAGAGTTAATCTCAAAAACAAAACAAAATGAACTCACTAAAAATCTAACATCCTTTAGGCCTGATGATGGGGGGAGTATAATGAATAAACTAAATGAGAACTAAAAAAAACTTGGAAGGAAATGAGAAATATATACATAAAAAAATTCCTTACCAAACCCTTGATAGACTGAAATATTAATTTAGTTAACTTGCTCAGTTTATGCATAAGAATTATTCATCAATGAAATATGTCTAACATCATCTTCTCTATGCACCATTGTTGAATTCTTGGATTAATTGATATAACTTGGTTCAATTTCAACATTATAACACTGGGATTTTAGCGTCATGAATCTATTATTGTATTATAAATCTATTTTGATTGAGCTCTCTAAATGAAGAGCTCTAGAATTAAATTTTATAAGCTTCAAAATCACTTGGAATGGGTTAAATTGGAACCTTGGTTGAGTTTATTAAGCTTGGTTGAGTTTGGAATATTCCTAGGATATTCTTTTAGATATTTTCCAAAAGTCACAACTTAGAAAGGTAATGAAAAACTTCTCAGATGTTCTAAGATGTTCTTAAATTTCCTATTTAGTAATTGATTTATTATCTCATGGGTGAACTCAATTACTATTTGAAATTGATTCAACTTTCTAATTGATAATGATTAGGGTGTGAAAGTTAATTAATTCTTTCTAGGCATTTGATCAGTTGTTTGATTTTGATTAATTTAAGGTGTGTATTTTCCTTGTTTAATTGATTTAATAGGCCAAATTTATGTAAGTCAAGGTTATGAAACCAAATTTGAGACTAATATAGATTATTAGGTTAAATGTTTGGTGATTGGTGAGATTTGGTCTAATAGTCTGATGTAAATCCATTGGTAGCCAAATTTACATGTCTATACTTTGCTCCTATTTGGGAATATATTGCAAGATGTAATCATAGTAACATCTTTTCAAAAAATAAAATGGTTCATTATGCTTACAACTATAATGGCAATTATTGAACTATATCTTTCCCCTCAAGGGAGTGGTTAGAAAGTGCGTCGGTAAATGGTCCCTCAAAATAAAGAAGCAAAATTAGGGGAACAAATAAATGAATATGATGGGGTGAAAACATAATGATTCACCAAAAGTTGGGAAAAATAACTGAGAAATGCAACTGGGATGGTGTATAATGTTTTTCCCAAATGCGGTTATAAGCATTGTACCCTGATAGTGGAAATGTGGTATGATAACACAATGATTTGCCTTAGTAGGAGATATAATCTTTGAGAAGATGGAACTACCCTAATTATGACAAAAAAATAAGAAAGGAAAATTGGTGATAACATAATGATTTTCCCTAGTAGGTGATATAATGTTTGAGAATGCATGTGGGATGGTGTATAGTGCTAATGCAATATACCCTAATTATGAAAATATGATTGATGGTTTATGATTGATAAGTTGATATAGAAGATAAAGATGAACTAGGACAACCTATTAGTAGGGAGATGCTTGTCTGATCTAACAAAGGTTGAAATCCTTTCATTACTTAATTAATCTATTTGGGATATGATTGGGTATTAGATTGGTATTGTTGTTGATGTTGGTGCCGAGGAGATGGTGATGATACATTGTCGTTTTAGACCTCTCAAAGATGATTTTTGTCATACCATTTGATGGTAGGCCTCATGATAGAACACCATGGGGGTCTAGCTAAAATATTCATAAGGACTGACTCATAATATTTAATAATCAATGGAAAAAAAGTGTACCATTGATAAAAACCATGATAACAATATATAAATATGAATATGGGTGGACTCTATAATAATGTACTCAATGAATCACCCAATTAATGCATATAGACTAAGTCAAGGTAACAATAATCAAAGTAAAAAAAAACAAGAAAATAAATAAATAAATAAAAAAACAAAAATCACTAAAATAAATAAATAATAATAAATAAACAAACATCGTGAAAGCAAAATAAATAAAAAAACATCATAACAATGACCATGCCTTAGTAGGGTGAATCTAGGTTGATGAACTAGGCTTAGATAGGACAAATATTATTGTATTTTGAAATGTCAAAAATGTTTTTATAATTTTGAGGTATCTTAACTCATTATAAAATGATAATATTCCTACTCATAAAATGGTTAGAGTGTTTAGCTTAGATTGCTAAAAAAATAGTGAGATCGCATGAAAAGGGGGATTGAGATGACCTCAACATGAATTGAGAATGACTTACATAGTCCCAAAATTACCTAAATTCATAATAATTCTATCAACATAAAAGTTGGGGAAAAACCAACTAGGTCTTAACAAGTTCTCATATCTAGCAAATGGCTAGTCAAATGAAAGCAACAATGGCAAGGTGATGTGGTAATGTATGATAAACAAATATTTCCCCTAGTTTTCTCATAGGTGGTTATAACTAGGATACAATGTATTAGATCAATTATACTAATTTTCTCATAGGTATTTATAATTATTATCAAGACTGGTGATCATTGATTTGCCCTAGTAGGTGATATAATCAGGGTCACATAAAAAAACTTGATATGGGATGGAAAATAAAAGATATCTTGCAAGATCAACTATCACATAAATTTCATATATTGTCATTATAAACACAAATTTGATTGATTATTTAAACTTTATTGGAATCCCCTTGTAAAAAGTGTGGGAAGAACCAAAGTAACCAAGGTCAAAATAGGATTGGATAGGATAACTGAAAATAGGCTTTGGTCTAGATAGGAATGATATGGTAGAGCATGATATGATAGAATAATGATTGAATATGATAATTATTGGTTTTATAGATTGGATGAAATTATAAAAGGTTTTCCCCCAAGTGATAAGGTGAATGGTTAGGATATGTGACAATAGAAAAATGAGTGATAACTTGATATGATATGGTACATGTTTGGTTCTAGCCTAGGTATGATAAATGATCATGTTATTCTCGATGAAGTGGAGAAGCACATATTGATAAATAAATTATATAAATATAATATTCAATTATGTAAATTACTATCCCATACCTTATTTGAATAGTTTCTCTATCAATAATTTACTATAGATTTGGATGAAAACGATGTTGTTGTGATCTTCATCGCTCATTGATTTTGATTCCTTCAAACTTAAAGACAAGGTATATTTGTAGCCTCTATAAATGCAAGTGTAACCATGGATGGTAAAGATGGATAAATTTTGGATGGTATGTATAATTGGGAAATGTAATGATGGAGGATAATGGAATGAATATTGGATGGGAAACAAATGAAAATTGAGACGTTTAATCACAAATAATGTTGTTGATTCTAAATTTAACATAACTTTGGATGTGTCAAGTCCAAAAACTTCTTCTCTTGATAGGACCACCAAATTATTCTATTTTTTGAGCTTAATATTAGCTACCATATGATTAGGCTATAAAGAGGAAGCTATTTTGATTTGATCTTTGATACCATATTTATTAAATAATGAATAAATTTTGTGCTCAACTACTGGCACCTCAATGAGGTTTTCACCAAAGAAATTGTCTTGATTATCCCATAGCACCCTTGAGAAGGTTTCACTAAGTAACATGGACTTTTGAATTTGATTATCCTCTTGTGCCTCTAAAAAAGTTTCATTATAATATGCTTAGTTTTGAATTTTATTGTCTCCTAGTGCCTTCGAAATGGTTTCACCTGGAGAGTGTTCTTCATCTATATGATAATTTTCTTAGACTCCTTACTTTTCTTCATCTAATATGTCACCATGGATGTAGTTCAACAAAGTATGATTCTGATGGTCCCAACAAACACTTGTGGGAGATAGATTGTTAATGACATGGATATGATGGTTGGTGGTAATGGTATCTAAAATGGTAATGGAATGGGAAGAGGATACATTATCCTTTTATAATATACTAGGAGAACTTGTGTCAATTCTAAAGTAATCATCCTCAAAAATTGTATAAGGATCATAAATGTATTTATACTGATCTATTAGGCATGCATAACCAATATTATAATAGTCATAAACATATTCTATTTTTTAATATGATTCTGACTCAAGGGAATTTGAATTCAATGTTGAGACTGATGTTGATTCTTATTTTGATGCTAAATATTATGTTGGTTCAAGATTTGAACCTAACTCTAATTTTGATTCTTAATTTGATGGGTACTCTATTATAATGATGTCTTATTGAATATTTGGTATTGGATAAGTAATGACATATGATGGCATAATAGGATATACAAAGATTGGTTTGTCAAAGTGAGACTCCTCTAAGATGGGAAAAAGGTCAAGAGACAACTCTTCAAAGAATGGCTTGTTAGAGGGAAGCTCTTGCAAAATAGGCATATGGTCAAGGAAATGATTTTTTAAAAGGTGGTTATAATAATTAAGAAGTGACTCAATAAAGACTGGCTCATTAGAGTGAGACTCCTAGACAATTGGTATAAGATCAATAGGTGATTCATCATAGGTTGACTTATCAAAAATGGTTGATTTAACAAAAACATCTTAGATAAATTTTTTATCTTAGCCTTGGTTTACAATCAATTATAAAATGCTAGTTTTGAACATAGCTTGGTCCTCAAATGATTGGCTCAATTGAGGTATTGATTGGATTGGTTGGGGTTACATCTAAATGATTAGCTAAGGTTTGGATTGGATTACTTGAGGTTTAAGCTGAATGATTGGATAAGGTTTAGGCTAAATGATTGATTGAGATCATGATTAGATTGGTTGATGTTTAGGTTAGATTGGATAGGGTTTTCTAAAGTGGGTAATGATAATCACCAAATGAGGAATGACTGATGATTAGATAAAGGGTGGGCACTATGGAGCTTAATTTATTACACAATCCAAATGACAAGGTCTTATGATAAAAATAGTATGGCATTGTGGATCTTGATTCCTTGCATAAGCCAAAGAATTTAAGTCCTCATAAACCATATCATCCTAGTTAGGGTCTTGAGGTGGATTATAAATTAGCTCTTATCTTTGGTCCCTAAATTGATTATTATAAGGACGGTATGCATTTGTCTTGAAATCATCCTCATCATAGAGTTATACACCCAATTCCTCCTCACGAACCATATCATTCTAGGTGGAGTCTTATTTTTGGTCCCTAATTTGATTATTGTAAGGTGGATAAAATTTCTTCTCACAAACCATGTTATCATCAAAGGGGTCTTGAACAAAGCCATAAAAATTAAAATTATTTTGTACAAACATTCCATCATAGGTTGAGTTGTACATGACTCCACCATAAGTGTAGCTATACATATGTACATCAATGATGAAATGTATGAAAACAAAAAGGTTTAGAGTTCTAAAAACTTTAAAAAATAATGTCTAAAGAATAAAAGGTTTAAAAATTGGTCTAGCTTGGTTGATAGTGGAGTTGTATCTCCAATGTGGTCTAAATATGGAGTTGTATCTCTAAAATGATTTATGTTATAACTTGGCATAAAATAGTCTAAATTAAAATTACTAACATCAAATATCATACACATAAATTTCAAGCAACAAATAAAAACTAGCATGTCAAAGTATAGGCCAAAGGGTTTTAAACAAGGTCTAAATTAAGAAAGGGAAAAGTTGATCTGCTAAGTTTTTTTGGTCCAAATATGGAGTCAAAAGATAGGCTCAAACAAACATGATTTGCTAAATTTTTTGGCCAAATGCCATCAAAATCTAGAATTTGAAATAAAGCATAATGTGATTTGATTTAATCTAACAAGGTTGGAACAAATTCGACATAGACTTGAAACATGGAATCAAACATAAATATGATTAGTTGGTATAAGACATAAGGCAAAAGACACCTAGAGAAAAGACTTTATTTTCCAAAATAAAGCCACAAACAATGATGATGATAGGTTGAATGAATAAACAAACAATAGTTTTCAAATTTGGGCAATCGATTAACCTAAGTTACACAACCCAAAAGAGAAAGATCTATCTATCAGCCCCTATGAAGTGAGGCCTAAACAAAAACCAATCATTGTTTGAATTCAAACTTGGAAAGGTTAATTAAAAACATAATGGTTGAAAACTATGATTGGACTAAAAAGACAACAAGCTAGATAAGATTGGATAATATGACAGTACATGGACAAGGTCCAAATGGCATATGTGACATGGTTTAGTTGGTTTGAAATAATGGTTTTTGATACTGTTGATGCCTTAAATTGCATTGTTTCCAACACCAACATGGGAAGTTTCAAGAATGTGGGACTTGTGACCTGAAATGACCTCAAAATTTTAAAGAAGCTGGCTCTTCTTTATCTCAAACGTACTGTGGGAAAAAGGGATAAAAGTTAAATGAAATCACCAATGCAATGAAAAAAAATTTAACTATGGAAATACGCCTGGGTATGATTCATTCCTAAATGCTAAGCATAGTGAAGCTATCTCTAGGATTCAATTACATTAAAAATCAAACAATACATGATCAATGTAAAAGATGAAAACAAATAGAATCAAAGGCTCACAACTTAGATGATTTTGCAATAACACAAAAAAATTAGCAAAGGCACAGAACTCAGTCTTCTTATTAATTTTCCAATCAAATAAAAGGCACTAATAGATGCAAAGTTATACAAACTTTCTGAATTAAGAAAATATAATAAAGGCAAATGATATTATTGGGCACAGCAAGAAAGTCTCAAAAAACTTCTTTTATATCTCTGATAATAATCTATATGCACAAAATTATCTCCCTCTCATTTTTTCCTATTTTTTTAACCTATGATTTGAACCCATATTTATAGCATAGGACTGGCTCAAGATTACCCACATGATCAAATCCCAATGGTCTAACTGAACTAGAACTTAACTAGAATTGTCTAACAGAAGATATCTTTCAAATCTAAAATGGTTAGCCTCTTTGCAAGTTCATTGGCTAAAACAGATAAACATGGCATTTATCACTATGAAATAGGTAAGGACACTTGGCAACATCCACTAGTCTTAACAAGTGACACATGGTGGCTTCCACTTGTCTATAGAAGCTTTAGATACCTTTTGAGAGTCCTGCAGAAGATGACACAAGGCAACTTTCGCTAAGCTTTAGAAACACTATAGAAACATTTGGGACTCATTTAGATTCACATGGATGATGACACTTGGCACTCTCTGCTTAATTTAGCAACTTACCTGGGGTCCACCATAGTCCTTTCTCAACAATGAAACAAAAGCAATAAACTATGGATGTCGACACTTGGCAGTCTCTGCAGATATTACAAGGGACACATGGCACTTTTCATGTAACTTAGAGAAACATATCAAAACCTTCCACAGTTGCCACTTGGCACCTTCTATGTACACTAAGAGAATAATATTGAAAGAAGCTTTTGAAAATTATAAGAAACTAAAATGTGAATGATGACACTTATCAGGCTCTATGGGTATATAACAGGACACGTGGCTCCATTTGCATTATTTAGAGAAATTATAATGTGTCCCGGCTGATGACACTTGGCATGTTCTACGTGAATCTGAGACTTAGAAAAAACTTAGGCAAAACAAAAGCTTGTGCCCATGCTTTGTGTCAAAACCTTCACTGGTAAAACTAAAATGTGTAGGGACAAAACTAGAGTACACAACTGAAACTCAAAACAAAATGTAGAGTATTTTACTCTACAGTTCTTGACAACCCTGATGACTTTCAAGCCTACTCAAAAAATAATCCAAATAATATATAAAAAATGTGGCAAAAATCACAAATTCTATAAGGCCATCTAATAAATAGACCATTCAGCATCAGATAGTCCCTATTTATTTTGTAAATCCTAGAAGGCTAAATCAAGGTTGATGATGTCCTTGTGTGAAAAACTCTGCAAAACATGAACTGCAATCTTTAACTGGAAATCAAGCTAGGCCATGGGGATCAAGACATCTTCCACTTCTGACACTGATGAAGCATCTATTAAACCCTAGAAAATTGACTGATCATTTTGTCTGGCTAACAACAAAGGCTTAATCTCATCAACCATTAAACTAGTGTTGCTATTAGGAAAAGGGGAGGGAAGACCTAATTGCACCAGATCTTTAATATTCTTCTTCATGTCTTTTAATCCCTCTTTTACCACATCTAGGAGCTCTTTGTAATTAATTATTGTGGAGTTGTAATTGAGAACTTTGTTCACCATTTTTACATCAATCATTCTGTCACTAACCCCTACTATTGATAATGTTTCATTAGTTGTGTCATATAGCTTTTCAGCAGCATTTGAGAATCAAACACTCTCAAAGAGATAGTGGATAGAGTGGCCTAGACTGAAGTCTCTACCTTTTCACATAATCTATGTGCATTTAACAAGAAAGTTAGAGAGGGTCTGAACTGAGTAATCTCCTCAGAGATTCATTTCCATACTGATACATATAGCTCCTTGACTAGGTTCAAAACTCCTACATTTTTTGGCCTATTAGCCTACTCAAATGTCAATTGTTTTTTTATTTGTTGCTCAGCTTGAAGTTGGGCTTGTATGGTAGTGGTATTATTTTTCTCATTCAATAGCTTCTACTAGAACTAAGTGATGTATTGCAGGTTTTCCTAACATTTTTTCTATAGTGTTGCCTTTTCTTGCCTTAGGGTTGTCACTACATCTTTCTCTTGTCTTAGCTCTTCTTTCAAAGAAGCATTTAGGGATTAAATATCCTGGTGAATCTGATAAGAAATAGTATCTTGCAACTATTGTTAAGACTCTCTATTTAATCATTCTTTGTTTTGATTTCTGTAGCTAGATTGCTACCATTTGCTTTCTCTTAAGCTAGATCAGCCTCCATCTTCTGCAACTTCTTTGATACTTTCAAATAATTAGTAGCTAAAATAGAAGTGGTTTCATTCAGTAGCTCAACCTTGTCCTATGGTCTAAAAAGTGACATATCCATAGCCACTACACTCATTATATAATCTTAAGGCTACATTTGTTCATTCGGCCTGACTACATTAGGTGACAAATGAGTCACAGTTAGCTACTACTAGATTGGGTCAAATATTAACCTCATGTGGGGTGCAACCAGAGCTTTATTATATTTCTTCCTTTTTTTTATCCATCCAAGCTTCCCTAGCCTTCTTAACAGTGTTTTCTTGAGCTTGGAAGGTAGAGGGAGAGGCAATATACCTACCCACAAAAGGATAACCCTATGGAAATCCATAGGGAATAGCCAAAAGTTAGCTAGGGAGAATCTAGGGAGGTATTCTCTTTAGGACAGAGGGGGAAAAGGTAGGCAATGATGTGGCCTATGATGAAATGGCCTGAGTAGTAATAGGTGGGGAAAATTGGGAAATTGGCATAACAGAGGTGGTAGGGGATAATATTTGGCCAGTTGAGATTGCCAGTCTTATAAAAGAATAAAAAGACCGAGAAGAAGGAGAAATAACATGTACTTGAGGAGAAATAGATGTACTTAGTTGTTGATGCTATGAGGGCTCTACCTCCTCATCTAAATCAAGCTAAAGTTTCAGCTTCTTATGTTTCCTTGGCCTTTCTTCTTCTTGTTGTGCTTCATTCTCTTCAACATTTACCACTCTTGCTAGTGGTGATTGCACAAAATTATGAACCCAAAAGGTTGACACTGATGAAGAATCTCTGGGTAGTAAGGATACCACATTCTTTTGTTTTTCTACAGTGACTATAGATGAAGTTTGTCTTAGGGCCTGCACTGTATAAGTGGATTTTGCTTCCCCCTCTGACTCTCCACACTGTGTCTATAGTTTGCTTGTATTAGGGCTAGAGACATGTGACAGATGCCATTCATCCCAGATTGCCTCCCATTTATCATCTGATTTTACATTACCAAAAGAGTGAGTTATCTCAAAAATCTCCTACCTATGTTTCCAATAGGCTTTTATTTTCTCAAGTTTCCATTCTTTGTTCTTTAATGCCCTTTTTAAACTAGAAGTCATTCTAATTTTAAGGTCAAAAATTTTTTCCTTAACATAAAATGTCTCCCATGGCTTGGCCTCCTGAAAGGGAAAATCTATCAATTCTACATACAAATCAAGAATATCTTCCTTAGGGTTTCTTCTATATTCCCAAAAGGGATGACCCTCATGCACAATTTTAGCACCAACCTTATTATTCTTGACCCATAAGGTTATGAAACTACTTGGGTCATATCTCCATTTATCTTTAATAAAAAAGAAACCCAAGATAGCTAGCTTCCTCAGTAACAAGTGCTCAACATCTCTGACCTCTAGGGCCATGTTTTTCTTTAACCATGGAATATCATACATATTCTTTTTCTTCTTCCAAGTGTGATAGTCATTATCAACCATAGACACTTGTCAGGTGACCTCTAAGAATCCTAACCTAGGAGTCAAAATATTGGGTAGCAACACTGGTTCTCCATTAAAACCATGGACCCTAATGATGGTATGATGAGGTCCAAAAAAGTAGTCACAGGGAATAGTGCAATTTGTCATGAGGCCTTTGACACTTGGAGTTAATCTATTTTTAATAGGTTCTAGGCTTAGCTGACAAAAGGCAAGGGCAACAAAAAGTTCCTAAAATTCATATTGGTTAAACATTTTAGATAAGATATGTGTCCATGTAGACACAAGAATGGTCCTATTATGACCAAAACTTGGGTCATACATATTCAGATGCACATATTGTGAAAAGATGCTAAAGTTTTGATATAATATGAGGTGAAACAGATAAGAAGAATACTTGAAAACCCCTTTAGATTTGAAGTGAGTGAGTTGGTCAACCACTAAATAGGCAATCTACTCTGAGAAGTCTAGCTAATACTCTTGAGACTTGTCTACAGTTTTTAATCTAAAGAGAATGGCCATTTGCCAATCATAGAGAGTTATGTCCTCCTTCATTCCAAAAATAAATGCCATCATGGATAGTACCTCTTGACTGGCTTGTGAAAACTGTGCCCTTCCTTTTTGTAGCACTAGCACAATGGTATCATCATCCCCTAATTGTAATTCTGATTTGAGAAACCTCAATTGATTATTAATGTTTGCCCACATTTTCTACATTTTGGCAATGGTGGGAAATGTGGTTGTTTTGTCATGATATAGGGCCAACATGTCCCAAATGGCCTTTGATGTAATTTACACCATGAATTGACCCTATTGTATGGTGTTTGAGGGTGCATGAAATAATTCTATGCACATTTCAACTAAGTTAGGGCACATATGTACACCTAGGACAATGAATTGTGCCAATTGAGAAGTCCATATCCTCATCCCAAATGTTTCAGATTGTCTAGCCTTGGCCTTTTGGATACATCTTTGGTGTACCCTATCTCGCAAAGCTTTTCTAGACTTTTGAAGGGTTGGGTCCACAATTCCATCTACAAAATCCTTCACCTTTGTTGGGTTGATCATATAACCAACTTTGAGGACTCTAGTCCTTAAATAGGTCCTTAAGGGTTGTGCAGGGGCCAAAGAATATGATTTTCTAGTGAGAAGCATATCAATGGATTCATAAATCCCAAACCCCTATTGTGAATACTGTGCCTCCTCCATATCTATGTCTATACTGGGAATTAGTGAACTTATGTAACAAGTATGGAATCTTTGCAATAGGGAAGGCACTTTTACTAAGCAAGTTTTGCTATGAATTGAAATGCAAGTAGCAAGAATTTGCTTAGCAGACGTAGGAATGGATGAGACATAGTTAAGACTTAACTCTTATTATTAGGGTATTTAATGACACATCAAGTCTCATAAATGTCATTACAACTAAAAAACTGTTAGTAAATCTTATTAAATCTACGTGGGATAGCGTGTCAGACACATCATAAAAGTGGTTGCGTAAAGGTACCTCAGGAAATTTTAGGGATTTGAGAGAGATTTAGTGAATGTGAGAGTTTCAAAATTTTTGAAAAGACTTTGATCCATGACCATGTGTTTATATAACACTTATTAAAAGAAAGAGCAGGGGAAAAATGGGAAAATAGAGCAACAAGGAAAGGGAAACTATCTAACTATAATACATGGTAGATACTACTTAAATGAAACATTTTAGGTAGATCCCATTCACAATAATCTCTTTGAGTTTTCCCTCCATCATTTCAAGCTCAAATGAATTTTTATATTTACATGTATGAATCTTATAGGGTCCAGTCCATAATGACTTAAATTTATTGTGTCGACCCAGCTTAGCAGCTCTCGCATCCCATTTCAAAACAATTAAGCCTACTCCAAAATGGGCATTTGAAATCTTCTTATCAAAGAAATATTTGATTATTTTCTAATGTTTCATTAATGATTAATGTGATTTATCCCTCTTTTCTTGAACTTTCAAGAGCTCAACAAGTCTGACCTGCATGGGGCCATTCTCCTCAATTTCAATCTATTTTAATAACTAGAGAGCAAGAATCTCCTAGCTCAGGGGCATTATAGTAGGCTTACCATAGGCCAATTCATATGGGGATATCTTTGTCAGTTGTTTAGGCATAATTCTATCAACCCATAGTGTTATATTAAGCACTTTATCCCACTCTTTGTGATGATTAGCCCCTATTCTCTTAATAAGTCTAATCAGGTTCTTATTGGTTGAATCTACCAAACCATTACCTTGAGGGTAATAATTTGAGGAAGTTTTTAGATAGATTCCATACTTTAGTGAAAATTAAGATATTTTATCCCCTAAAAATGCCTCAGCATTATCTAAAATTATGGTACGAGGAGGACCAAAGTGAGTAGTGATATCCTCCAGAAAGTCTAGGATCACTTTTTCTATTGCTTCTTTGAGTGGCACTACCTCACGCCATCTAGTAAAATAATCTATGGCAGTTAAAATCCATTTGTGTCCCATAATCAACACCAAATTGATAATTCTAATGAATTAAAGACCCTATTAAGCAAAGGTTTCATCAGCAATTATAGGACTAAGGGGCATTATTGCATTCCTTCTCTTCCCCACATAATACTGACAAGATTGGCACTCTTTGACCAGTTGATAATAGTCTATAAATAAAGTGGGCCAAAAATAACCTGCGTGACTTATCTTTAGAGTTGTGGTTCTTGTATAAAAATGTCCACCTGAGACTCCATGGTGAATTTCATGTAGTATTTTCTAAGCCTCATCTTTCTCTATGCATCTTAAAAGTATGCCATCAGTATTTCTTCTAAAAAGAACTTGGTAAATTAAATCAAAATGGACCCCTTACTGCCTATAGTATCTCCTCTTGTCCTCAGAGAGATATTTTGAGATAATCCCATTTTTCATAAAATGGATTCTATTTGTGACCCAGGAGTTTTGATCAATTTCTTGTATCCTCAATACATTTTCCTTTTCTATTTCTTCACTTATCATCTTTTCCATATCTTGAGCCATGTATTGGCACAACCCCTTACCTCTGACCAGCTTAGTGGGTCTGACTTATACATCATACTAAAGGATCTTTGTTATCTAGTTTGCTCTCTTTTTAATAATTTCACCTTCCATAATGTATTCTCTAACACTAGGATGAGCCACAAGTATCAAAATCTTATTTCCTAATACCATATGCCTGAATTGCTTGAGGGATTTTACCATAACATATGCCTATTTCTCCACAAAGTTGTATTTGGCTTCATACTCCCTAAGAGTCTTTGAGAAAAGGCTATTAGGTGTTCTCCCTCTTGTTGATCATCTTTATATGTTAGGATAGTAGCAACACTGAACTCTCTTCCATAAACATACATTATAAAAGACTTAGATAAGTCTGGGTTACTAAGTACTGGGGCTGTTTAAATTGCTTTCTTAACCTCCTCAAAATCTTGTCTTCCTTCTGTAGTCCACTTGAACACTAGGTCTTTCTTGAATAAGAGTGTCACTAGTCTCATTAGGCTTGCAAAGTTTGATATGAACCGATTGAAAAAATTAATCTTTCCCAAAAAGGACCAAACTACCTTTTTATTTACTGGTAGGGACAAGTTCATTATGGTTGTGACTCTCTCTAGATCTATAGAGACTCCTTCTTTAGATACTATATGTTCCAGTAGTTTGCCTTGAGGTACTACAAAGATACACTATTGGGATTTAGGGATATTCCAAACTATTGACACTTTTTAAAAATAGATTCTAGATGATCAAAATGATCAAAAACATTCTTGGAAAAAATTGTGAGATCATCAAGATAAATCAGAATGATTTTATTTGAGTTCTCTAAATGCTACATCTATTGATCTTTGAAAAGTAGCTCCAGAATTTGATAGGCTAAGTGGCATCTTGGCATATGCAAACATTCCCCATTTGGTAGTAAATGCAGTCTTGTGTTGGTCTTCATTAGCCAACCAAATCTGGTTATATCTAGAGAAACCATCTAGCAAGGAAAATCTCCCTGATCTAGCCACAGTCTATAAAATTTATTCCATAGAGGGTAGGGGATAGTGATCTTTTAGAGATGATCTATTTAGGTCTCTAAAATCCACACAAAGCCTTATGTCACCATTCTTTTTTTTGACTAGTACTAGATTGGATACCCAGGTTGAGTGTTTGATTGGAAAAATTATTTTAGATTCTAGGAGTTTCTACAACTCATCCACCATTAGAGATTTAATCCTTGGATTCACTAGCCTCTACTTCTATCTGATTGGCTTAG
The DNA here is from genome assembly GCA_037957365.1 of Torreya grandis. NCBI lineage: Eukaryota > Viridiplantae > Streptophyta > Pinopsida > Cupressales > Taxaceae > Torreya > Torreya grandis. Next base: position 259,982 of record JARHVA010002335.1, read on the forward strand.
ATCCTTTAGTCAGTTCTATTGTATGTTGAATGATGTCTTTGTTATAGCCATGAAGGTCTTCATAGGTCTAAGCTATGACTCTATCATATCTTTCACACAAGTCAATTAGTCTTTGCCTTTCCTCTTGGGTTATGGAATTTCCAATCTTTAGTTTTCTCCCTTCACTCACTTGTATCTTAAAATAATATACTTATTTGCTTGAAACCTTTTCTTATCTAAGCTTACATCTTCTGGATAAAATAGGTTTTCTAAAGTAATCAAACCTTTGGGAATCTTATAGGTATTTAATTGAATAATTTAGTCTCCATATGATTTTTCAATTTTGGGTTGCAATTGATCAATAAATTCCCCTAACTATTGCAAAAATGAGAGTACCTAAAAACCATTTTCAAAGACTTGCCAATTTTCATCATTGTCTGGGATAGTTGGCCTTACTATAATTTTGATTGACTCATTATTGACTAATAGATCAATTGTTGGGTCAAACTGTGAGCCAATCTGTGCCATCCTATTTGCTTCAAAATTTTGGGTTCTAGGAACTAATTCAATATTGAAAGCTTCAAAATCATCTATAACGTTCCAAATTTTATGTCTATAGGATCTCATCCTTACTTTTTTGGCTATTGCCTTTTCTCTAATTTATTTAACCACTAGTTCTAAATCTCCTTTTACTATCAGATTCTTTACTTCCTTTTTCTTGGCTAACATGAGCCCATGCACTCTGGATTCATATTCAACATCATTATTAGTATAGGCAAATTGGAAATAGATAGCTCTTAAAAATTTCTCACCATTTGGAGCAACAAGACAAATTCCTGCTCCAACACCATTTTTACTTCTAGCCCCATCAAAATTTAAGGTCCAAATTTTTGACTCCTTTTCAAATTATTGAGTCTTTGGTGTTTCTTCCCTTAAAACATTAAGGATTTCATGGTCTTCAACAAATATGACATAAGTTCCCAGACCGGTAGAGTCATAATTTCCATATGGGTCACTTAACATCATAGTTAACAACTAGTTATTTTCCTCCTCTTGGTCATGTTCAGTCCACTCACCTAACTCTTCAACAAAGACCTTTTCTTCCTTATTCAGCATAGCATGAGTTGCCTCTAATTTTGGGGTTGGTTCATTGGTGATGTTATCCTTAGATAGTGACTCAGATAGTATTTTCATTTTTGTACTATATTTGGTTCTTAGGATGAGGTGAGACCAATCAAATGACGTATAACCTCCTATCTTGGATATGAAATCTCTAGATAAACATAGGCCAAATACATGGGGTATATATATGACTACCACATCCTGATTAGCAATTATATTAGGAAAAGTATATAATTGCAATGGGAGTTGTTTAATTTTCCCAATTATTTGCACCGATTTTCCATCCAGCTACATAACTCCTCTAGTAAGTGGCTCATACTTTATTTTTAAAGCATCTGCTATTTGTTTAGGCATTACTATAGTACTGGCCCCTGACTCTATCATTACATTATGTAACAATTTCTTTCCAACTATCAAAGTCAAATAGAAGGGCTCTGGTTTGGATTTGCTTACCTCTGGTGCATTGTTGAAAAGGGATATTGTCTACAGAAGAATCGTGTCTTTGAGTTTTTCCTTATTAGTAGGTCCTCCTTTGGTACCAATATGTTTAAGCACTTCTTGGACCTATAGAAATTCTTGAAATAGTGTATTTTTCTCAGGAATAGCTAACATGTCCCATATTGACACATGTGTTGGGGTCCTCTTTAGCTGATCCACGACATTCACTGGTCTTAGTGTTTGGGTTCTTGGATAATAAGGGTACCTTGATTTTTCTTGAACTTATCTAGAAATGACTTGGTTTTACACTAGCTAAGGTATTTCTTGTTTAACATCTATGTTTTGATGACCTTGAAATGGAAGAATCCCCATAATTTCATTATATGTGACTTTAGGTCATTCCATCATCCTTCACTTGGCTCTAGTGTAGTAATCTGATTATACCAATGGCTTCTTATAAGTAAAATATTCATTTAATAATACTAACTCTTCATCTTCAACCCATGAAAACAAATCATGCTCAGGGGCTATTTCTTCTTCTTGCTGTAAGGACATCCCTTGCATCTGAGCCACCAGGACTAAATTTTGCATACCAAGGGATTGGTAGGGTTGAGTGTCAAAAGTATTTACAAATTGTCCATCCATTCTTCTTTGCTCTACTATATTTTGTTGTAGATTACCCCTAGGATAATCTCTGGGAATATGAGCATTATTATAAGGGAAACACTAGGCATTGGTGCCATCTGTATAACTATTCTACCCTAGAACAATCTCCCTATTTGGATTAGGGGGAATGGTCTGTGAGGGTGTAGGGACTATAACTAATTAGTTTGATAGTTGAGGGTTAGTTTGCCTTTGAGGACCCTAATATTTATTTGGCTATGGTGGAGGTCTATTTCCTTGGTATCCTTGATATTGGGGTCTAGGATAAAGATTATGTTATCTTTTTAGGTTAATTATCTCATTAGAAAATGTCCTTAAGATGTTTTTGACATCATCCATCTCAGATGACTGGACAAGGATAGCTACTTTAGCAAGTTATTAAGGAAATGTATACATAGACATAGGTGGGGCTATGGTATTAGGGACCTCTTGAGGCAAAGGTAAGGTAATCTCTAGAAACATGGGCATGGGAGGCCTTGGGGGCAACTTTCCAGCATCTATTAATTTATTTTGAGCTCTGACTGCATAGTCATAGGCTTCCAACAGAGTCTGACCTCTAAGTGACTGAATCATTACTGATATATCTAAATTTAAAGATTTAAGATAAAATACTATAGCCATACCTAGTAATGGTCTTGTTGTAGCAGGAATTCTTTCCCAAGTCATTTGAAATATTGAATTGAAATCAGTCATTGCTTCTTGTGGTGCCCTTTTAATAGTAATCAATTATGGCAACAAAGAAGATTTATCACCCTTTTATTCAAATCTTGGAATGAAAGCATCTCCAAGTTGATCCCATGTAGATATTGTATTTGGGGTCAAAGATCTGTACCAGTCCAGAGCCTTCCCCTTAAAAGAAGTTTCTAACAATCTTATAGCCACATTTTGTTGTGTGATCACATGTATCACACAGACATCAGACACATCTTATAGATGTTCTTCAAGTGTTTTGAAATCTTCCCCACTAAATTTGGGTAGAGCTTTCAGGGCATTTACTGGAATAGGATCCCAAATGGCTAGTGGTACTGGGAGAATCATAACACAACTAGTGTTCTAATTTGCATAATTAATTAGGGCTATAGGTGCTCCCATGTTTGCTCTTGGTGTTGTTGTAAATTGATTGACCCTTCTTCTTGAATTAGTTATCAATGATGGTAAAAGAATACCTAGGTTCACAATAAATTGAGCTCTTGTTATTGGTCCATAACTCTGACTCCTTATAGCTCTCTGGTTCATACAGTCTTAAAATAAACTTCAAGATATTGTCCCACAGGGCATGCAAAAAATTGATGATGCTTAAAATTGTGCTATTTCCAACACCAACATGGGAAGTTTCAAGAATGTGGGACTTGTGACTTGAAAAAACCTCCAGATTTTAAAGAAGCTAGCTCTTCTTTATCTCAAATGTATTGTGGGAAAAAGGGATAAAATTCAAATTAAATCACCAATGTAATGAAAGAAAATTTAACTATGGTGATGCACCTAAGTATGATTCATTCCTTAATACTAAGCATAGTGAAGTTATCTTTAGGATTCAATTACATTAAAGAGTAAACAATGCATGATCAATGTAAAAGATGAAAACAAATAGAATCAAAGGCTCACAACTTAGACAATTTTGCAATAACATATAAAATGTTAGCAAAGGCACAGAACTTAGTCTTATTATTAGTTTTATAGTCACATAAAAAGCAATGATACATGCATAATTATACAAACTTTTTGAATTAAGAAAATAGAACAAAGGCAAATGATATTATTGGCCACAACAAGAAAGTCTCAAAAAACTTCTTGTAAATCTCTGATAACAATCTATATGCAAAAAATTCTCTCCCTCTCCTTTTTTCCTATCTTTTTAACCTATGATTTCAACCCATATTTATAGCATAGGACTAGCTCAAGATTACCCACATGATCAAATCCCAATGGTCTAACTGAACTAGAACTTAATTAGAAGTGTCTAATAGAAGATATCTTTCAAATCTGAAATAGTTAGCCTATCTACAAGTTCATTAGATGAAATATATACATGTGGCATTTCACACCATGAAATAGGTGGGGACACTTGGTAGCATCCACTATTATTAACAAGTGACATGTGGCAGCTTTTGCTTGTCTATAGAAGCTTTAGATACCTTTTGAGAGTCCTGTGGAGATGATACATGGTAGCTTCCGCTGAGCTTTAGAAACACTATAGAAACATTTGGGACTCATTTAGATTCACACAAAAAATGACACTTGGCATGCTCCACTTACTTTAGCAACTCACCTGGGGTTCACCATAGTCCTTTCTCAATAATGAAACAAAAGGAAGAAACTGTGGATTTCGACACTTGGTAGTCTTTATAGATATTACAAGGGATACGTGGCACTTTTTACATAACATAGAGAAACATATTACAACCTTCCATAGTTTCCACTTGGTGCCTTCCACACACACTGAGAGAATTTTATTGAAATAAGCTTTTGAAACTTATAAGAAATTGAAACATGGATGCTGACACTTGTTAGGCTCTATGGGTATATAATAGGACATGTGGCTCCATTTGCATTACTTAGAGAAATTATAATGTGTCCCGATTGATGACACTTGGCATGTTTTGCGTGACTTTAAGACTTAGATAAAACTTAGGCAAGACAAAAACCCATGCCCATGCTCTGTGTCAAAACCTTTACTACCAAAATCAAAATGCGTAGGGACAAAACTAGAGTGCACAACTGAAACTCAAAATAAAATATAGAGTATTTTATGCTATAGATACAAGGTCATATAAGTCTTGAAAAAAAATGATTCACCTAATAGTGTAATCATGCTCTAATGATGTAATAAATATTATGTTTCAAAGACTCAAAGGCTCAAACTTGATAATGATGTAGGAAACATAATGGTACCTATCTCAAACAAGTAACACACACATAAACATGTTTAGAAAAAATTTCAAAGAACAAGTGTGGTGTAAAATGGCCAATATAACACCTCTTTAGATAAAAAAGTGACATATAAACAAATTGGTTTGGTCATGGTCTATAAATAAACACATTAGTTTTATTCTTAAAACACCAAAAAAAAAGATGAAATACAAGTAAATCATCCAAATTCCTATCAAGGGTATGGCAATGTGGGGTTGACTAAACTAATTATTTTGTGAATATTTTAGATGAATCAATTACATAATGACTTTCACACCAAACAATGCAAAAGAAGCACAATTTAATGCGTATCTTTGGCACTTGACATGTAAAAAAGTCTTGCCCTTTTTTCAACCACTATATCCATTTCTTGCTCAATGTAGTGTGATATTCAATGTGCAGATATGTCCTGATGCTTAATGCCAACATTAAAAGGTGATTTAACTACTCAAACCTCTGATCATGGTGGAGGTGATGAATTCAATGCTAGGAGATGAAACCCCTAGTCAAATCTTCCTTATATAACTTTTGGGATGTAATAAACTCCCCATCACAAGCCAAGATGTAATGAAATAAATGACACAATAGAAATACTTTATGGTCACCTCAAGATCACCCAATACTATTATAAGTTTTTGAGAAGGGCTTTAAACAACATTATTTTTATGTATTAGACTAGGCTCAAAGTGTGATGATATGTCACTTTTGATCACATTTTTTTTAAAGAGACAGATGGGAGAACATTCCACATATCTCTTTTCACTAAAACACATAATTAAAAAATAAGTTTTTAAATAATTAAAGTGAGGTTAATTTCATTGCACCAAATTGAAAGTGTTTGATTAGATTTGTTACTAGCCCCTTGAGTTTAGAATGTGAAAATATAAATAATTGCAAACTGCCCAAAAAGAAATTGGCACTTTTGATCCCAAAAGTTCCCTTAAGGGGATGGATGAGAGAGCATACACACACAACTTCCTATTTACTCAAACAAGTTTAGAATTAAAAAATAATGAAAAAAACTTTCAAAAAATTTGATGTGTATTCAATTTTATATCACTACATGAAATGTGTTGTGTTCTTTTAGCCCCTTGGCTTTAAGTTACAAACTTTGAAAGAAACCACAAAGACTTAACCAATAAAACAACCTAAAAATGTTTCTTTAAACACCAAAATTAAGGATTCCTAGTTCATTTTAGACATACAAATGAGTGTAAAAATATTAATTTAGATTGAATTGGTTTTATTTAAATAGATCTTGTAAATAAAAGGTTAGAACTTCGTTTAGCCTTGAATCTTATTTATCAAATGCGACAAGGAACTTTATAGGGTAAAATCTGTTGACACGAAGCCAAAACCCCAAAAAATCAAACATGTTAGTTTAGGAAAAGGTTATAAAAAATCTAAATAAATATAAAAAAATAAAAATAAAAATAAACCTATGAAATATGGAAAAAAAATAAGTTAGAGGGTTAAACATAAGAAAACCAAACATAAAAAACATAAAACTATGCAGTCAGTAATTTAACCATAAATTTTAAAATATGCACTAATTTTACACTAAATTTTTGGATGTTATTTATAGGTCTAAGTCACAATTCTATGAAAAAATTAAGATAAAAAAATTAAATAAAAAAATAGTTATTAACTTTGTACTAACCATTTTTATAAGAAAAATAATAAATAAAAAGTAATAGTCACTACAAGAGTCATAACTTTTAAACTACAAATCAAATTTTAATTAAATTTTGAAAGAATTAATGCGAATTTATTAAAAACATCTTATAAAAAATTTAGAAAAAAAATATATATATGAAAAATTATATCTATTTTAACAACCATTTTTGTTCAAAACTATGGGGTGCACAATCGTGTCCCACTGGACGTGCCATTTGTGATCTATAAATTTAACTCAAAGGAGGAGACTAGTATAGAGTTAATCTCAAAAACAATGAAAAATGAACTCACTAACAATATAACATCCTTTAGGCTTGATCATGGGGGGAACATAATGAATAAACTAAATAAGAAATCAAAACATGGAAAGAAATGAGAAATATAAACATAAAAAAACAAATTCCTTACCAAATCCTTGATAGCTCCAAATAGTAATTTAGTTGGCTTGCTCGATTTATGCATAAGAAGTATTCATAAATGACATATGGATAACATCATCTCCTCTATGAACCATTGTCGAATGTTTGGCTTGATTGATATAACTTGGATCAATTTTAACATTATAATACTAGATTTTTATCTTCATGAATTTATTTCTACATTATAACTCTATTTTGATTGAGCTCTCTAAATGAAGATATCTAAGATTAATTTTATAGGCTTCAAAATCACCTGAAATGAGTTAAATTGGAACTTTGGTTGAGTTTATTAAGCTTCGTTGAGTCTAGAAGATTCTTAAGATATTATTTTAGATATTTTCCAAAAGTGACAACTCACAAAGGTAATGAGTAGCTTCTAGGATGTTTTAAAATGCTCTTGAATTTATTTTTTATTAATTGGTTTAATTGATTTATTAGATCATGGGTGAACTCAATTAGGATTCAAAATTGATTTAACTTGCTAATTGATTTTTATTAGGGTATGAAAGTTAATTAATTCTTTTTAGTTATTTGGTCATTTGTTTGATTTTGATTAATTCAATGTGTATATTTTCCTTAATTGATTTAATTCAATGTTATGAACATAAATATGAGACTAATATAAATTCTTAGGTTAAATGTTTGATGATTGATAAGAATTGGTCTATTAGTCTGATGCAAAGCCATTTGTGACCAAATTTACATGTCTACATAATTTATGTCTTTATTTGACATTTACACCATGTTTAATAACCTATATTTCTTATGAAATAATTCTTAGTTAATAATTTATTACATATGATCACATGATATGTCATTTGATTGTGAAATCACATTGATACATATGGATAGTGTAGACTAGTCCTTTGTTTTATGTTCAATTTTTATTGTTACTCTTCTACATGATAAATTACTTTGTGTGTGAATATTGAGAGTGGCCCTTGGGATTTATTATTATGATATCCATTGATTCAACTTATTTATAACATTTTTATTTCGTCTTGTATGTGGCCTTCAATCTTGATTTTTTTACATTTTATTCCCTTATGTTAAGACCATACTAAATTCAATATTGAAAATTATTCAATTTTTATTTGAAGAGTAATTAATATTGGTGTTAATACCATAAAAGTCTCAATAGTGAAAAAATAAAATAAAAATAAGAGCAATTAATATTGGTTATCCATTAAGTGAACTATGAACATAATATCACAGTTTACACACCAATTAGATATGGTTGCAATCAAACTAAATATAATAGGTAAAATGTACCAAACAAATACAATGATTCAATCATATAATTACTTATTATTTTATTCCTCTAATGGGATTTCAATGGTGCAAAAAATTTAAAACTATGTATTAGTTCATCATACAAAGATAAAGGTGCCAATTAACAATAAATTAAAGTCAAAGTGAACAAAACCATTTATAAACCAAATATACAACCACTAATATGGTACACTATTTAAATAATGAATATAAAAGGTTTATAACAACCATATTTTTGTAGGACAAATAAATATATTAATATAGAATTACAATAGTACAATATATCTTCCAGTGAAATGAATCATTCCATTTATAAGGTATCCTTGAGTATGTATTAGAATTGATTTAAATTTAAATGTAGAGAGTGAGGGTATTATCTTGGAACTTTACTTCTTTTTTAACTCTGAAATATAGATTAGGGGTATCTAAGGTTAAATTGGTAAACACAACCTAGGGCAGAGGGATGGTAGACTATCTCTAGAGTAACAATTATTTTTGGAACTTAAATAAGACATGTAATGAATTTATTATGTTGAGATGCTAAAGATATAAATTAAACTATGATAAATACTAAAATGATAAAGAAAATAATATAGTTAGCTGATTTTTTTTGATAATACAGATCTAGAAGTAGAACATGAAGAAAGTGGACTGGCTCTAGATTCTAGAATAATCTCTTAATTATATAAATTTGACATCTATATCCTCAAACACTTACTAGTGTCTGACTTGGATGCATGTGTCCATTATATAATACCTACTAAAACTAGATGAAACCACCTAGAAGCTTTTGGAATTTGTGTCACCTTTACTTTAGTACATTCATATCTTGGTAATACACCATCTTTCCTTATCAAATAACAAAACCCTAGTTCTTCATCTTCATTGTGAGTATGGTAAAAATGGATTACTTTGCACATAGTGTTGAGCCTACCTAAAGACACTTATATCAATGAGCACTACCTACATATCCAATATTCTAAAAGAACCCTTTGACTTATGTAATTTTAGACTATGTGTTGGTTTGTGTGTGAATCATGAAATGTGTCATAGTTACAATAGTGACCTATCTTGTAAATTGGTAAATATAGCTCTTAGGATAATCTTTTAGTACTTGAAACATGTATATGTGATATAATTATGACTAATATTAAAATAGAATAAAGTAGGGAAGATTTTGATTACTTGAGTACTTAATATAATGTTTTTGGTAAGATGTCTTGTGATTTTCTATGTGTTTCAAGGGGAGAAATGAATGAGGGTTTATATTTTATTAATCTCCAACCCCTTTGGATAATATCTCATATTAGATAAAATAGGTCAACTATATGAATACATTTCATTTACAAATTATATAACTTTAGGGCATTAAACACTTAATTTGGGTAAAGATAATTGCATCAATATAGGCATCTGAGTGGGATGCAAGTGGCTAGGAATTAAAAAAACATGTATAGGTTTAAAAAAATTATATATATAAAATAATCATGTTTATAACATTTGGGAAAGATATATGGCCTAGGCCATCATAATAACATTGCTCGGACTCAGAGATAAGTAATTAGGAATAAAGAGATAGTGTATGCGAGCCTTTTGGTAGGGAAAAAGGTTTAAGTGTTCAAAGTACATTCATGATATGTATTTTTCAAGTGTGAAAGACTAAGGAAATATATAATTTATAAATAGTGTCTATAATTTCACCCTTTAATATATTAATGATATTGTTGGTTTAAAGGAGAATAAATGTGTACCTATGTGTGTATAAAATATTATTGACACTATTTTATGGATTATATACCACCTCAATCTTGTACACTTGAAAAAATTAGACCTTGGTTATTACTATTAGTTTTATACAATTCTTACTTTATGAATTCTCACATATAGTCTATCTTGTGCCCCTTGGCTTATCTCTCGATCTAATCAGTCTTAAGTTGATGACATAGAAATTATGGCTTGCTTAGAACACTTAAAATCTACTTATATTCCATCTCTATAAGTTATAAGTTTTTACATATTTTTTTGTTCCATGTACACTAGCATCCTCGATAGACACTTATGTTGATGCAGGTGTCCTACTTTGATGCAAATTTCTAATACCCTAATGTCATCTAATTTTCAAATGAAATATATCATAATCATTTGTCTAAGTGATTTAATGTGAGTTAATTCTCAAAATGGATTGATATAAATAAAATATCAACCCTCATTCATTTCTCACCTATAAGACCTAGCATAAACCAAGGCAACCTATAAAAATAATTTAATCAAGAACTCAATAAAGTAAAGTATTTTTGTATACACCCTGATTTGGTCAAGCAACCAAAAGTACTGTATTTTTTTGTCCTTTTATAAGAATGTATTAATGATGAATTTAAATATTTTTTTCATGGTAATTTTGGGTCGTTTAGTCTTTATTATGTCTTATTTTACCTATGTTTTACACCCCCAGTGGTCTTAAGTCATCCCCTCGTAGTCATAGGGACCCCTAGCATGTTTTGCTTAGTCTCTAATCTATTTTGGGACCTCATGACTCTAGCACATTTATCTAGATAGTAGTGTCATGTGGGTGAGTATCCACTTCTTATTCTAGTGTCAAACAATCATTTTACTCCATGTTTTGGGTCCTAACCCTCTCTTGAGCCTTATTTTATGTTTATATCCCTTTTCACATCTTATCAACCAAAAAATAAGGTTCTTACATTTAAATAAAATTTATTCATATATAAAGAGCCTCATAAGGAATTTTACATATATCACTTTCTATCTTGGCACACAATTACATAAAATTAGTCAATAGTATAACTCAACACATTGCATATTACTCAGTCATCAGATCTATACTTGCATGCTTGATAAAATAAGGGCTTAAGTGATAACCAATCTAGCATACCATGTGTGTTTATTATGAAAATTACCTAAGGGATAAATATATTTTATCTAACAATCCTATCATTTGGATTAATGTAGGCAGTGGCCCAGATAACATGGGTTTTGTCCCATACGATCATAATATCCACCAATTAAAATTTTCCTTCTATTTTACATTTGATCTAGTTGTTGTTTAATGTGTGTAGGTGTTCATTAGAATTTTTAATGAGATCTAGTATAATAGTGTCATATATAAAATTCCAAAATTCATAGAATCACCTATAAGTTTCTAAATCCCTCTCACAACATCTCTAAAAGTAAGCAGCTCTTCTATAAAAGAACACTACCACCATAAATGGACACTAGTGCCATTGGTGTTATTGTCCTCATAATGGATATATTGTCTAACGTGTTTTTTCAACTATATTCATATAAAAAATATAAGTGATTGATCTTCAATCTTATTTTAGCATCCTAACTTATAGAAACACCTATTTTGCTCTAGATAAATACACTTTTTCACTATTTTTACCATTTTGAGAAAAAATTATTAGATTAACTATTTCCTATATTTATCTCAAGTTATTAATATAATAATACCTTTAAAAACCTAGGATTTACATCTAATAAGTCCTAAAAAATTAATTCATTTGGTGAACCTAGCATACTTTGAATATTTCTTAAAACCCTATTTTAGCCTATGTTTACTTTCTTCATTTTTTGTGCATTAAATTAGAGTTTATAAAATTAATTTTTTCCTAAATTTTGCATAGCCTAACTATTCCAAATAATTCATATACTAGGGTTTCATTTTTTTAATATAATTTAATTTTGTGTTAAATAACCATCATAAAACCCTAGATCTACATATTATGTCCTTATACAACCAAATACTAGCCTTTAGGGTTTCAAGTAGAATCTTGATTTTATTTACATGCATTGGGCTGAATATTTCTCATAGTTTCACATATACCTATGTTATATTACATTATACCTATTCTATGCTTGTTATTCATTATTTACATTATCTTATTTGGCAAGTTTATAATGACATTCAAGAAGACTCTTACCCCTCACCCAGTTGATGAATTTATGATTTTTTCTCATAATTATAATAATAAATGGACAAATTTTCAATATTTCATATTATCACATGATAATATTTTCATTTATAATGATGATGATGACTATTATTATTATTATTATTATTTTAATGATGTATATGAATATTACTATGAACATGATAGTGAAAGTGTTGATAAGGATATACTAGATACATCTTCTCTTTCCTCTCCCTCTTCTTCTACACCTCAAATTCAAACTAAAAATATAACAAAAAAAACCTTTTATTGGTATTACTTTGTTACAATGTCATCCTATCTTTTTAACCACTTTAACTACCTCTTTATTCAAATTAAAATAATATAAGTGCACAAAATGAAAACTACTTTCACATGATTCAAGAAATATAGAAAATAGAAATGCATATTCTTTACCCTTCTTAGTCAAATTTTAAAAATCATATACAAATGATATTACACATTTTACCAATGAACACATTAAATTATACAAAATTATTATATCACCTTCTTTTACATTCCAAGCTCAACATGATGAAAATATCTAACTCTTATCCTACATTTCGTAATATGTAAAATGAAAACATGATTGATAATTCTTTTACCCTTGAATACAAGATTGAAATTAATAATCATACATGAATTCCACTAACATATAGTGAAGGCATGCATTACATTGCATTACACCTACACATTATGATATATTTCATAGTATTAAAAAGTTAAAATTTTCTTATACTCTCTCTCTTAGTGAGGATGTGAATGATAATTATTCTACTCTTACTTTTATAAGTTAATTAGACTCTAATTTCTATGAACTTTGGAATAATGATGATTACAATGATTTTGGTGAAGAAGTCTTTGAGTCTAAACCTTCTATTTTTATTCCTAATTCACCCATGTCTCATTTAAAAAAAAATTAATGAAAAGATAGTTAAAATTATAAAACACACACACACACACACACACACACACACACACACACACACACACACACACACACTTATTCTTATGTTCATAATTAACATTACATACATTAACATGATAATAATGCATCTTCTGGTCCATTAGCATGTGAAAATTCTTTACCAATTAATGAAAAAATAGATGCCAATGAATCTTCTTCAACCCACCTTAATAAATTAGTACACATTTATCATCCTAACTTATATGAGGGTGATAGCTTATTTACCTCTAACCAGGTCCAAGCTATCACCCCTCCAAAGCTTATAGTGATTAAACCTAGTACCATGTTATGATGGAGCATATTAATGGATAAGATTCATAATAAGATTCAAGAGTTAAATGAAACAATTGATTAAGTTCATATACCTTCAATATAGGTACTCTCCTCAATGTATGATATGGGTGTTTTATAACAACAATTACACCATATCATATTTGACAGTGAGTCATATCACTTGTGGGAGGATTCTAATACATTCCATAATAATCCAATCTAGTGCATAATTTTCAATCCATCATTTCCATCAAAGTTACAAATACCATCATTACCAGAGTTTGATAAACATGGATATCCATACATCTCAAATCTTATAGGAAATTTATGGCACATGTCACTAGAATTATTATTCTCTTACAGTTATTTCCTAGGACTCTAGAGGGTTGGGTATTATAGTGGTTTCATCAGTCACTCCCTAGTGGTTCACTATAAACATATGATGAGTTATAAGACATATTTGTTATGTTTTATAATTTAAAAAGGGATCTTGAGTCACATATGAGAGGTTGCCTTCACTACACCATATCTAATTAGAAATAGTAAATGAATACATTCTAAGATTCAAAACATGTATGCATCAATTGATCTAGAAATTGACATATTAATAGGTACATTAATTTTTTTTTGAATGCCCCATTCTTCCTCTTAAGGATAAATTTATATACAATACATACTAATCATTTAGACATATATTTTATATAACTCTAGGATTATATAAAAATTTGGCACTAAGTGAGACACATTCAGAGGCAAATTTGAATTTAGATTTCCCATAGCCACAATCATCTAATATGGTATAGAAATACACTCCAACTATTATTAATAAATAGGTGGTATATAAATAACCAATTAATATAATCAATAAGGTTAAAGGTCCACTTCATAAAGCATATCCTATAGTGAGTATAACATAGGACACCAACAAATTAGATATATAGTTTTTAAATAGAGATAAGCCTCATGATATCTTACTTATATTATTAGATAAGGATATGATCACACTTCCTTCTACTTATCACCATCTAACACATCATCTACATGGGATACAAATTAAACCATATTGTAATTTTCATAAGATAAATGGACATTCAAACACCACCTATTATGCACTCTTAGATCGTATTGACTAGTATGTCAATAGAGGCATTATATCATTTACATAGGGTACATTGATATCTAAGTCTCCAAATCTCCTAAATCACACTTTTCGATGACTAAGTTATCCTAGGATGCTCCTTTTAAATATCCATTAGTTAGTCATCATATAATCCATATGGTTTTTAGGATACCTAATTATGAAATATCTTGTACACCATAGATTTAGTAGATATGGAATCCAATTCATAAAGATCCACCTACTTATAGTAGCATGGTACAAAAATATAAAGTAACTCAAACCATCATTATATTTGAACAACCGATAATAATATTTGCCAAAGACCATATAAATTAAGACATAGTCCAATATCCAATTAAGATATTTTCCAAATATCACATAAATTAGGACATAGTTCAACAACCAATTAAGATATTTTCCAAAGATTATAAAAATTAAGACATAGTTCAATATTCAATTCAAATATTTGTTAGGGATCATATAAATCAAGACATAAATCAATAAATGATTAAGATATTTTCCAAAGATCATAGACATCATAACACAATTCAATAGATAATCAAGATATTCTGTAAAGATCATATATATTAGAACATAATTTTAGTATGATATATGATTAAAGTATTTACTATAGAGTTTAAACACCTAAATACTATCAGTATACTATGAGTAGTATCGATTCTAGAATCTACTTCTATGCAAACACAACATGAGCAGTATGGTCATTTGTTCATCATGCCATCTAGGTTTAGATAGTGCATGTTGTAGTTATATATCTACACTTAGATATAATATGATACTCCTATATCATCCATACTAACAACTAACATTATTAATCTACTATAAATATCTACTTAAACATTCATAAACACATAAACAACACATTACCATTACTTAAACACATAACACATTTCTATATCACCATTTAAACAATGAATATAATCAAACACATATTAAAATACATGATTCCAAAAATCAAGATATAAATGTACATGATACTAATATAATAAAAAAAATCCATATATATTAACTTGATACATAGTTTTAGTATAATGATATAAGTCACTCAATAATCTAGACTTGGTCACTAGGACCAGATACCTCACTCTCACTCTCTAATACATCCATATGGAGATAAAGGCTTCACTATCCCTCTAACATCTCAATTGAGAATCAAATTTAATCTCTTTATCTTGTACCAATTCTAACCCAACCAATACCTCCATATGCTATCACTATAGACATATATTATTTTCTATTATCCTAATACTTGCCCCACCTAAAAAATTATATGTGGGCACTGCTTATATCTATAGCTCCATGTGTGTCTCATCCCTATTAAAATTTTCTCACCTATATGTTGTAGTAGCAATGGATACTCAATCAAACAAGTGAGCATGAATGCTAGAAACATTTGTGTCCCTCTCCATTAGTCCATCATCCATGATATAATCAAGGATATACTATGTTAGTACTTGTAGCATAGACTCAATGGTAGTCTATCAATACTCATCATCACTTGAACCTACACTTACCAACACAATACATTAGATACCTATCCAAATAAATAAGTATAAAATTAAACAAAATATAAAAATATATGATAAAAACCTACCCTCAACTATCTTAAGGGGATTAACATCCAACACATCCTCTATGATGATCCCACCCCGTATAAGTAGTATGGTCCATATATGCTCCCTCCACCATGATACATAGGTAATTATTTCTCTTACATGATCAATATTTGGTATATCAAACAATAGATCCCACTCTATCAATATAATCAGAGCTATCTCTATAGCTAATTGTTTGCACCTTCTCCCTAGCCTCACTTGAGCCCAAGAACTCTTAGACCATAGCAATGATGATGGTGGAACATCTTAAATAACACCAAAATTCCACATCACTCACTCATAATGAAACCTCTCAAATACATTAACCTAGAATTCATGTAACCAATTGATCACTCACACCCATCTCAGCTAAGCACCCTACTTAGGCCATCACTTATAGCCCATGTAGGGTCTCTAGATAATATCTCCTATAATCAACCTATCCAACACTTATCGACATTGTATCAAGCTCCCCTGGGTATGTGGGTCATACCAATCCACCTCTCTACAAAAATTTGGGGGTGATCCCAATCACCTTGTTGAGTCAACACCAATATAATCATTATTATATGTTCATAATCAAAATAATGAAATAATGTAAAAGACCCAATACCACTTTCACATATCTCCTAAGCAAATCAATATAAATATTGATATAAGTGGGTTATCATAGTGCAACCCCATAAGTACATGATGTCAAGCTCCTCTATATATTTTACTATCCCATACATTGTATATGAGATAAATATCCTACTCCCATCTACATCAATAAATAAAAATATTAAAATAGATAAAAACTTATGTAATTATGGAACATTTGATGTAATAATCAATGACAATAATACCTCATTATTACTCCCTACCTAATGAGTCCCTATGGGAATGATTGAAAAATACTTCATAACCTATTTTATAGATTAGTCACCAATGGCCTCTTGTAGCATGACCCTCTAACTAGTAATCAATAATCTCAAGATCTTATAGACATCCTCTAATGTGGCAATCACCTCCTCAATAAGTAGCCAAAATATGCTCATATCTACATTTCACCACTTAAATAATGTTATCATGATATGTTTATCCTAAGGTATCAGATCCAATGATGCCACATGGCCTAAAATATCTCTATATATAATAACCCTCTCCTCATATATCAAGGGAAATCCCTATAAAGACTCCATCATATGGCCACTCTGAAACTCTTTCATATGCACATCTACCTATAAAATAAATCCAAATCTATCATTATCATCATGGAATACCAAATAAATATATAATAACAATCATAAAACACCAATCAAAAGTAACAATCACCAAAACTTAGCTTAGTTAACACTGCTACTACATATGGGATAATAACACTAGATAGTAACACTTTACCTAGAACACTAGTGCCATGTCCCTTACAGTAGTGTTATTCTTAGAAGTTAGTGCCACATTTCCCACAATGGCCCTAAAATACTAGATTTTCACTAAAAATGGTTAAAAACATACTAAATATCTCTAAAATAAGGGAAATTGATATTTTACTTACCATGGTAACCTCTTCCCTAGATTGTATAAACACCTCCATATCCTCATATTGGGTCACACTCATTCCTCATCTCTTTAGCACGCTTTCTAGCTCAGAACAAATAATCACTATCAAGTCAAATGGTTCAAATGAATTTTTAAACCAAGCAACCAACCTATTTAAGCCACATTTTACAAATTCTACCTACCTAATGTTGACCTTGTTAACCAATTTCATGAACTAATACCCATTTCTCCCAAACACAATATCTAGAGAACTATGGTTCTAATTTGTGACCTATTTCTTTTACATGATATCTAACACCAATGTGCCTTACCCTATACTAATGCTACTACTATCTTGATCAAATTTGAATCCACAAAATGATAAAACCTATTTTCTCCTTAACAAACTCAATGTAAACCAAAGGTATATCCTACTACCAATTTAATAATAACCAACTCTATTACAATCAAAAAATTAATCAAACTTAAAAAAAACATTAACTCAAATAGATATCACTAACATACCAGTCAATATCACTTTTGGCTAGACACCCTTAATATAATTTCATCTCTCTCACCAAAAATGGAACATATACACACTATTTATATAGATTCACAAAGACACAAATTATTTTAGATACAGATTCACACAAACACACATATTGGTTCAAACATAGATACACATAGATACATAGGTTTAATTAGATATAAAAATATTTATATACATAATTCTAATTTTATATATATTCAAATACACTAGTTTACTAAAATACATAGATATCTAGTTTGATTCTAATTTTTAAGGTTCCATGAGAATTTCAATTGTTGGTTGACATTCTAAAATTTTACATAGGGTTTCAACATATTCTAGATTCATATTTTGACTATGGGGGTAATGTACATGGTACACCATCCTTATATAGATACATTATACATATGTCACATAGTTACGTTATAAAAATATCAATTTTTGGGGCATAATGTAGGGCACATGTACTCAATCCCATAAGGATCCATAAGATGGTACAAATGGAATGGCAAGTTATACCTGTATATATGTTTATATTTATAGGTCACACTTATATCATTAAAAGGATGTCATTAGGATCTCACCAGTTTGGGTCAAATGATCATCTACAATGGTTGATCCATAGGCTTTCACTAGGACCATATTATATAGGTTGAGTGATAGTTTGAACCTCTAGTTTTATATTAAACTCCCAAACATAGTCCAAATATCAAAATGGGCGAAGCAGGTCTTATTTCTTTGTATCTTCAGATTATATACTTAGATTTAGTACAAATATCAAAGTGGGAGTAAGTAGGCCTTATTTATCAACATTTTGAGATTATATTCCAAGACTCAGTCTAGATATTAGTGTGGGGGCAAGTGGGCCTTATTTATCCACATTTTTAAGATTACATTCTCATATTCCATCTAGATAAAAGTGGGGTTAAAAGAGGGTTTTATTACTTATAATTTAGTTCACTATATAGATTTAATATAAAGGGCACCCACATGATGGATTTCCTCTTCACAAGCATCATTCTAGCTCATGTTCACTTCTCTATCCAAGAAGTGAGTTAAGCCCATATCACATCTACATATGTAAGTACAAGTATGCATTCCTATTTCTATTTTACTCTAGTACTTTCATTTCATTGCATTATTATAATAAAATGGGGGGAATGTACACACCCTAATTTGGTTAAGTAACCATAAGGACTATGTCTTTTGTTTATCTTTCATAAGAAGGTCTTATAAATGAATGTAGCTCTATTTCACATGGTTATTCTGGATCTTTTAGTCTTCTTTATGTCTTGTTGTCACTTTATTTTACACTTCCAATGCTCCTAAGTCATTCACTCCTAGTCATAGGGGACTATAGTCTATTATGCCCAATCTCTCATTTATTTTGGGACTTTAAAACACTAACACCCTTATCTAAATAGAATCACAATTGGTGGTAGTTTCCACTTATGGAACTAGTGTCCAATGGTAATTTTATTCCATGTTTTTTGTCCTAACCATCCCTTGAGCCATATCTTATTTTTTATCCCTCCTTTGTATCTTATTGGCCAATAATCAAGGGTCTTACATGCAAATAAATTTTCCTTCTATATAAATAGCCTCACAAAAAATTTAACATTTATCACTTACTATATTGGCACAAATTACATAAAATTAATTAATAATATAGCTCAAAACATTTCATATTAATCATATATCACATATATCCTTACATACTTGATCAAATAAGGGACTAAGTGAATTGCATTTTAGCATATTATTGTCACCAAATTTTTCACCCTAGGAGTTATTCAAGATTCTTCTAGATTTAGGAAACATGGGAGCATTAATAGGTATGTGGGTGTACCTATATTCGAAATGATCCCCTACATTTAATGGATATCTCCCTAAATATATTATGTAATGTTTATCAGTTAAACTAATGCTTACTTATGGGAAAATAATTAGAGAATGCATAAATTGAACCTACTCTAAAGGAGGTAATACACCAAGAATGTCTTCCACATGACCATCATATTTATACCATGATGAAATAAAGCATATAAACTAATATATAAATATTAATGGGTTGTGACATGAGAATTTCAATATAGAGGTTGGATGTGAGTAGCAACACAAGTCAAATGAACCAAAGGGTATATTATAACTCCCAAGATAATTTTACACTTGAAAAAGCTGTACACACTAGACTACACTCTATATGACATGTTATACTAGAAACTCTTTTCAAACATCAAAGGATAAGGGAAGGAAGGATAGATAATTATCACTTCCCATCACCATATATCACTTCAAACTTAAAACATCACTCAAAACTCAGAAAAAAACTTGTATTAATGTTCAAAGGCAAAATATGACATTAGTATAGCAAAGCTTTGACATACATGGTGTGTTCTCTTTACAAATTACAAAATGGTAGCTACTTATATAATTTTAGAGAGATAAGTGGGAAAAGGGAAGTCCCAAGGGGAAACAAGTGAGTTTAACCTCATTTAAATCATAGTTACAACTATTTCTACCAGTATGCTTCTTTGGAACTTCATAATTGATCTAGGTAATCTCATGTAGTTACAATAGTTAATTATTCCTTCATTTATGTTCCATATGGTTACAAAATTAGGATCAAGTGGTTTCAAGCTAAGTTCTATCCTCAATGTAATTAGAATAATCAGATCCATTTGTTAGAAATTTGTCTTGGTGTTAACTACTCCAAACAAGTTTGTCATGGCATGTACAATGGAGAAGAGGGGTCCCTTTCATGTTGTTGGTCCTAGAGTTGAAACTGTTGGGGTCTACATGTATACCTTCATGGCATCCTTTATAATTCTATCTCTTGTTATAAATGGATCATGCTCAAACTTCCCCCCATACTCATGTGTCCACTATAAATAGAAAACTAATCTTAGATTATTAGTTGTCTTATATTCATTATATTATGACACTATGATTAATTCCTATTTCCTATTAGTTATAAATAGATCAATTATGTCATTAAAGGAACTAAGGGTTCATCATATTCATAGGCCCCTTTGAGAATGTTGAACACAATCACAAGATAATGTTATAATCTTTAAAATATGGACCTTGTATGTTATAAATCTATGAACCAATGGTCTATATTGATCTTTAATGGTGTTGTTATATATTTTTTATCACCTAATTACATCATTGTGTTATTTTTATGGAATTCAATCAAGATTCAATCGAAGATCGATGACCCTACATTATCCATTTGCCTTGGTCATAAATGGTTTCTTGAATTCTTTCAAAAGTCTTGGGCTCACCTTTGTTTTAATTAGATGTTGATAGCTGACTCAAATTATTGACGTATTGACCTTTTACTTACACCATAAATCCTTCTTAGTATGAATGACTGTGATTCATTGATCTTATCATTGACTTGTCAACTTTATCTAAGCTTACACTACGTGGAAGCCTTATATTTGATTTTAGGATACATTATTAGTTTTCTAGCCTCATATGCTTATGCCACATGTCATCTCTCAAGCTACTTGAATATTTAACTCATCTCACATGATTGGATCAAGATGTATGATGCAATGTAGACCATTAGATCTATTGGGACCTACTATTTGAGAACCAATAGCTACTTCACAAATAAAAATTTGACATCCTAACTCCCATAAAATGATGTTCACATGACTATCATTGAAATTTTCATGACCACCAAATTTAAGCTCAAAAGTATTTATTTTTCTTGAGCTTAAATTTGACGTTAGCACAAACATCTTATGTTGTAGGTTCCATCTTTAGAATATTATAACTTGAGCTAGAAAGCTCACGTGGTCTTGAAAATTTTAAATCATGGTCTTGACATGAAGAAATACCTAGTTTTATAATCCTTTGGCTTGTCAATGTTTCTTGAGTGAAGATAAAAATTAACAAAAGAGCTAGTTCATTAATTTTTGGATGACATCCTGGATGGCCTAGCTCCTTAGACTTAGCGAGCTAAACTTGGAAGGTTTAGATCTCGAGATAGAAGACTCATCAAGATATGAAAATTCTAGAGCATGATATTGGCAATAAGGACATAGATTTCACATGGTCTGATGTCCATGTGAGGTTTTCTAAGCATATTTAAAAATTTCATAAGAAAGTTGTACCATTCTAGTTTTCATGTAACATCTTGATGATGATCTAACTTCACAAAACTTGTTTTTGAGCTACTACTTGATATTTTAAAGATAAAATGAATTATCTCAATAATAATAAAGCATGTTCCATGATATAATTGCATTTATCATCATGAAGACCAAAAACTTAAATATATGACCCTAAAATGATCCTTAAGATATCAAATGACACAAAAAATAAGTTAGAATATGACTAGAGCTGCAATGACATATGAAATGTCATCAATTAGATTATAATAATTTACCATGACATTATAAAAATAACCTATAAAATATTTTGACTATAGAGGGTTGACCCATTTTAGCCTGTGGTAAAAATGGTTAATATCTTTGGCAATTTCCCAAGGGTGGCATGCTTGTTATGCAATGACTAGTTGCCAAATTCTATCCGTTGGGTGTTGGAGTCACATGTACAATAGGTTTGACATAAAAATTACCTTTAAAAAAAAATATAAGGAAATACAAATAATAATCAACATATAAGATAAGAAACTAAGGACACACTTGTGCTTTAAGAGCACTTATTGGAACACAACATAATAAAAAAGGAAACACACACCTAATCTAATATTTACAAAATAGACCTTCATCTCTCAATATTAGGGTTTAAAATGTATCCCATTAATAAGGATAGGAAGCTCTTATCCATTCATCCTTGTTAACTAAAAGAGTTGCTTTTCTTGCACTTGGTGATGACATACGGTCTGCTCCATAAGGCATCAAATTTGGTATGCCTCCCTAGTTTTTGTCTATCTTTATCCCATTTCAAGACTATCACCTTCTTGAAATTATCTTGGAGTTTCCTTATTATCAAAATACCTCTTCATTATTACCTGGTGATGTTCCATGTCCTAATGAGCTTTACCTCTAGTCTCTTGCAACTCCATTAATTCTATCAATCTCACTTCTATTGGAATCTTCTCAAGAAACTCTAGTTGATGTACTAACTCTAAAGCAGGTATATCTTAAGAGATATAAAACTTGGCTTCCCTTCCATATATAAACACAAAATTATAATTACCTATTGACGTCTTGGGAGTTATCCTATCAGAGCATAAGGTTGTCTTCAATTTGGTATGCCAAGATCTTTGATTATGCTCCAAGTTTTTCTTAATGATTTTGATCAAGTTCTTGTTATTAGATTCAACCAACCCATTAATTTGAGGGTAATATTTGGATGAAGTGCTCAATAATATGCCGTTTCCATTTTCCTAATAATTTATCCTATCACCCATAAAACTAAGAGAAATATATAAAATAATAGTATAAGGAGTGTCTAACCTTGTTATAACGCTCTCAGATAACTCCAAGATAGAAAATATCATTAGATTACTTTAATGTTAATACCTCAACACATATTATAAAATAGTTAGTTATTATGAGCATCCATTTATGATTAGCACTTGATGGGTGACTTATCATGCTAATGAAATTAATACCCCATTATATGAAAGGTTGGTCTGCTTGTATAAGCTTCAAAGGAAGAGATACAAACTTCTTATTTCCTAAAACAACACATTATCCACACCTTCTCACCCAAGCATGGCAATAATTGAAGAGGTTAGGCTAATAATAACCTACCCTCATGATCTTGGTAGTTGTGGTTCTTGGAGAGAAATGGCTTCCTACTATCCCATCATGGAACCTCTCAAGTAACACTCAAAATTGATCATTATCAATAACACACCATTGATGTCCCTCCTAAAAATCACACCATCCACAAGATAAAATTGAATAGATTAAAATCTAAAATATCTCCTTTATGATCTACTCATACTACTAATATACTCACCATTTTGGAAAAATCTGATCACATCCTATGTCCAACTTTGCATAGGTAATGGACCAACTAATTAGGAAGAATCATGATTGACTAAAAACTCTTCCTTTGACTCATGAAGATATGAATCTAGATGTTCACAAATGCATTTACCCCTTACCAATTTTATCACTTTGATATCAACATCATACTCTATTACTTTAGTGATCCACCTTACCCTCTTTTCACTAAGATATTTGCTAAAAATAAACTATTTGGTGTTAGGATGAGAGAACATAATGTGAATCTTATTATTTTAAAGCATATGTATGAAATTATTTAGTCCTTTTAAAATATCAAGGACATATTTTTCCACAAAGGTGTACTTGAATTTATAATCTTCTAAACCTTGACTAAAGAATGCAATTGGTTATTCCACATCCTCATCATTCTTTTGCATCAATGTGGTTGAGATAGTATCAAAGTTAGTAAATGAATATAACATGAAGTATTTATTAAAATTAGGATTCACAAGAGTAAGAGATTTTTTAATTGATTTCTTTATGGATTAAAAACTTCTCTTACCCTATTTGGTCCAAGAAAATGCATGGTTCTTCTTGAGCATAGATGTGATGGGTTTCACCAAGGATGCAAAACTAGGTATGAACCTCCTTAAAAAAATTATTTTTCCTAAGAAACTTTTAATACCTTTCTTATTAAATGGAAATGATAAGCCTATAATAGCCTCTATACTCTATGGATCAATAATCAAACCATCTATAGAAATAATATGTCCTAAGAGCTTACCTTCATTAACAATAAAGATGCACTTCTTTGGGTCAATAGATACTCCATACTACCTAAATATTTAAAACACTCATCTAAAGTGTTACATGTGTTCATTATCATCTTAAGAAAATAATATTACATCATCTAGATAAAGCAATAGCATCTCATTGATAAAATCTTTGAAGGCCATGTCCATTACTCTTTGAAATGTGGCATCAATATTAGATAGACCAAAAGGCATCTTTATATAATTAAAATTACCCCATTTATTAGTGAATACTATCTTAAACTGATCATTTTCACTAAATAAAATCTAATTATAGCTTGAATATCCATTTAGAAGAAAAAATGTTGAGAACTTGAAACCATTTGCAAAATCTACTCCATTGAGGGTAAAGGATAGTGATCTTTGAGTGACACTCTATTAATATCTCTAAAGTCTAAATAAATTATTATCTCTCCATTATTATTTATAATAAGCACAAGGTTATCTACCCATGTTGAATGCTTGATGGAAAATATTATCTCAGATTCTAAAGATTTTGGTAAGCTCCAACATCATTAGTTGCTCAACCTTTGGGTTGATTGGTATTTGCTTCTATCTAAGTAGTTTAACTCCAAATTCCAGATCAATGGTATGTTGTGATAGGATATGATAAAATAATTTGATTTCCTTATATTCCAAATAAAACATATCATGAAACTCTCTACACAACTCAATGAATGCTTGCTTCTCTAATGTAGAACATACCTTACCTAGTTTGAGTATTTTTTCCTTTAAGATAAATACCCTTTCATAATTATCCTCTTTCATAGGCACACTCACATTCTCATTATTCTTATGATAATTTAATTTTAAGATAATTTATAATGTCACAAACCCTTAGGTATCTTATTGGTTCTTATTTGTACAATCTAATCACCTAATTATTCTTGGAGCCTCCTTTGATTCCTTAAAGAAAACTCCACTTGATTTTGCAAAAATCATATAATGTGTTTGTCATTATCAAACACTTGACAAGACACTTAATTATTAGGTATATAATGTTTAATAATGACCTTAATATGAGACTATTTTCCCTCCTCCTTAATGGTAGTTGGAGTGTCAAATTGAGCTCTTATGGTAGCTAGTCTATCAACATGACTATTATGCTCCCTTGGGACTGATTGTATATTGAATGCATTGAATTCCTCAATAAATACCATAACCTATTCATGTATTAATTAATAAAATGGTTATTATAATAAAAAACATTCCTCACTTGATACACATCCAATTTACTATCATCATATACTTGTAATTTCTTGATTCCTTTTCTCCTTGCCCATTGAATGCCATGAATCAAAACTTCATACTCAACCACATTACCAGTGCAACTAAATTGAAATATATATGAAGCATAATAATATTTTTTAGATGGATATACAAACATAACACCATCCCCTACACCAACTTTACTTCTTGAACCATAAAAAAACATCTTCCATAGCTCATCATTTCCCCCACTTCATTGGTAGGTAGAGGTGTTGGTACTCCATGTATACAATATATTCCTAGATTAGT
Source organism: Torreya grandis (assembly GCA_037957365.1). NCBI lineage: Eukaryota > Viridiplantae > Streptophyta > Pinopsida > Cupressales > Taxaceae > Torreya > Torreya grandis. The sequence goes on from JARHVA010002335.1 coordinate 286,704, forward strand.
TTCCTCCATGATAGAATAAGGATCATAATCATAAGTATTAGTACCATATTAATCAATAAAAAAATATAAAATTATCTCAATCTTGGAAGAAGTTTCATCATCTAGAATAAAATCCTTTTTTTCATGAACAACACAATTTAAATTAGAAGTAATCTCAAAGTAAGGTTAAATATGAAACCTTGCAAAAGGTTGTGTCCTAATTATCACCTTGTCCCCATATCTTGTTCTAAAATACAATAAATATGAGTCAGCCAAGGGATAACCACCTACTTTGGCTGTGAAGTCCTTTGATAGCTAGATTCCAAAGTGGGATAGGAGATCAACCACAACTATGTCTTGTAGGATAGGAAAACTAGGACAATCGTGAAAGAAAACCTTCAATACTTTTTTTAGTAATAATGTCTTGGAAGTTTTAACATATAAATGAAGGACCCATTTTCCATGTGCATCATATTTTAGGCCTATTTTTTCAGCTACAACTTTGGGCATGACCGAAGTAGAATCTCCATTATCGATTATGAAATTATGCACCAATTTGTCACCTATAATGAGGGTGAGGTAAAATGGTGGATGTTTCTTATCCCTAGTGTATGTTTAAACAATGGTAATATGATAATTTTTAATAACAACATGGCCATGATTTTTATTTGAGGGTGAGATAGTAGGAGGGATAATAGATAAATGCTTTTGTAGAAGTTGTTTTTTACCAGGAATATGAAGAACATCCCAAAGAGAAATGGATGTTTTAGTGTTATTCAAAGAATATAAAATATTTAAAGAATCCATACCTACTTTATCTTGGGATTTTATAGGTATAAAATTAATGAGAACTTGAAGAATAGGAGCAGATCTTATCGTATTTTTGCTTGATGGAGATGTAGAAGTTTTTGGAACTATCACACTTACGGTTGTGTCTTGTTACCTTGCAAGAGGATTAGATAATCATGTATGTATGATAATTCCACCTCCTATAGCCTTCCATTTATTACTTTTATTATCTATAATAGAGGCCCCTTTTTTATCACAAAAGTGTCTTCAACCTAAAACTGGTGAGGATATCTCCTTAAGGTTTCCAATCCTCATTAACTTGCATCATCACCTCTTCCTAATTTGATAGGAGGGGAGTAAATACTCCTTAAGCCACTATATCTTGTTCTCCATTATAATTAGCATCCATGAATTAGTATTGCTTCAAATCTTCACCCTACACCAAATTGCTATAAACTGGTACCATCTCCTTTACATTAGTGGTAGAGTTAGGATTGTATGAATTAGTAGGCATGTTGGGATTAAGTTACCATTGGCCTCTTCCTCTTCCATATTGTTTGTTGTACTATTTATAATATGGTTAAGGATTATAATAGGCACCTTGTTGCATATTATCTTATCTATTTTTAGCATCTAAGGATAGGAACTTTTATTTCCAATTAACATTATTTTTTTCTTGCCTAGGAACTACCTTAGTTTTGTTAGTAGCATTAGGAACTTGGGATACATATAGAGTATTAACATAAACATGAGAAAAAGGAGGCATAAACAATTTAGGTTGAAATATTATAACTTTTATGAGGTTATTTTTAGCTTTGATAGCAAGCTCATATGCTTCAAGGAGGGTGGATCCTCCCATATGTTAAAGCATGACAACAATTTTATTCCCAATGGCTTTCAAGTAAGGAGGGAACACAAAAATAGTAGGTGGTCTCATAGGAGAAGGAAACCTATGCCAAGTATTTTTAACATTGAAGTCATGTATCATTTCTTTGGTTCCCCTTTTTATCACATTGAGCTAATGAATGAGAGAAGCATGGCCAATTTCATTTCCAAATATAGAAGTCAACAACACTCCAAACTCAACCTATGTTGTGATGCATCCACATTTTAGAGACCTATAACAATAAAGATACTTCCCTTTAAGGGACATGGCTAGGAGTCTAATGGAAATATTCTCTCGAATACTATTATGAAAACTACAAAATTTAAAAACATATCTAGTTTGTTCACTAGGTGTGATATGACTCTCATCATTGAATGTGGGAACACCATTTATAGAATTAAGAAGAATGACATCATACACATGATGTTGAATTAGATTATCAATATTTAAGGTAGGTTAAGCATGAGTTATATCCATGTCTTCTTATTCAATATCTTCAACTTATTCATCCTCTTTAAACTCTTCCTCTCTAGAAAAATCTATTGATTCTTCAAAGGGTAAATTAGGCTATGGATATTGAATCACAAGAGGGATTTTAGGCTGAATGGGTGAGTTAATAGGATTAGATATTTTAGTAGAGGATGACCTATTAAGGAAAATGGATTATAGGGGAAAGTTTATAACAAAATAATGGTCTATAACTAGATTTAACTTGAAAGAGTCACCAAATGTTCAGTAGCACACCAATTTTCAACTGGTGTTTGTCAAGACCAACATTCACCTTGACAAGTTATCATGAAGATAATGGGTCCCACTAGGTGTGATAGAACAATTATCACCAAATATTACACCCTAAAAGGAGTTGTTTAGGAATATTTTAGATTAGGGAAATATGGGAACATTTCTAGGTATGTGGGTGTACCTATATTAGAAATGATCCTCTAGATTTAAGGGCTAAATCGTTAAATATATTATCTAATGCTTATCACTTAAACTACTATTTACTTATGGGAAAAGAATTAGATAATTCATAAATTAAAACTAATCTAAAGGAAGTGATTCACCAAGAATGTCTTCCACATGACCATCATATTTCTACCATAATGAAATAAAGCATATAAATTGATCTTTAAGTATTAATGGATTCTAACATGAGCATTTCAAGATAGATGTGAGATGTGAGTATCAACACAAGGAAAATGAACTAGATGGTAGATTAAACACTCCCAAGATAATTTTATACTTGAAAAATATTTACACACTAGACTACACTCTATATTACCTATTAGACTAGGAACTCTTTCTCAAACATGAAATAATAAGGGAAAGGAGGATAGAAAATTATTACTTCTCATAACCATACATCACTTGGAGACTTATAAAATTATTCATAACTCAAAAATGGACTTGCATTAATGTTCAAAGGAAAAATATGACATCAGTCTAGTAGGGATTTACCATACATGGTGTGTTCTCTTTACAAAGGCTAAAATGGTAACTATTTATAGCATTTTAGAGAGAAAAGTGGGATAAGAGAATTTATAAGGGGAATCATGTGATTTAAAGCTCATTTGAATTGTAGTTATAACTACCTTTACCAGTATGCTTCTTTGTAACTTCATTATTGATCTAAGTCATCTCAATTAGTTTGAAATAGTTCATTATTCCTTCACTCATGCTCTATATGATTGTAATGATGGGATCAAGTGGTTTTGAGATAATTTATAGCCTCATGAAATTATAAAAATTGGATCCATTTTTTAGAAATTTGTATTGGTGTTAACCACTCCAAACAAGTTTATCATGGCATGCACAATAGAGAGAAGGGGTCCCTTTCATGTTGTTGGTCTTAGAGATGAAACTATTTGGTTCTACATGTATACCTTTATGGCATCTTTTAAAATTCCATCTCTTTTTCCAATTGGATCATGCTTGAACTTATGCCCATACTCATGGGTCCACTATAGATAGAAAACCAATCTTAGACTATTGTTTTTATTATAGTCATTATATTATGACACTCTGATTGATGCCTAGTTCCTATGAGGTCCACATAGATCTATTATGTCATTACAATAATCAAGGGTTTATCATATTCATAGGTCCCTTTGAGAATGGTTAACACAATCATAAGACAATGCTTCAATATTTAAAATATGGACCCTATATGTTATAAATATATGAACTAGAGGTCTATATTGATCTTCAATGATATCCTTATATGTTCTTGATCACCTGAATACATCATTGTGTTCTTTTCATGGCATTATATTGAGATTCAATGGTAGATTAATAACCTTACAATACCCATTTTCGTTGGTCAAAAATGGTTTCTTAACTTCCATCAAATGTCTTGGGCTCACTTTTCTTTAACTAGATATCGATATCTGACTTAGCTTGTTGACATATTGACCTTTTTCATTCACCATCAATCCTACTCGATATGAATGAATGTGAGTCATTTATTTTTCCCTTGACTTGTCAACTCTATCCAAGCTTGCACCACATGGCATCCCCACATTTGATTTCAAGATCTATTGTTGTAATGCTAACCTCATGTATTTATGCCACATGTCAATTTCTCAAGTTTCTTAACCATTTGACTCATCTCACACTATTATATCAAGATATATGATGAAATTTAGACCATTAGATCTATTGGGACTCACTATTTAAAAACTAATTATTACTTCACGATGTTAAATTTTACATCCTAACTCATGTTAAATGATGTTCATGTAACCATAATTGATGTTCAAATGACCATCAAATTTAAGATCAAAAGGATTTTTTTCTCAAGCTTAAACTTGATGTTAGTGTGAATGTCTTATATTGCAGGTCCATCTTTAGAATCTTATAACTTAAGCTAGAAAGCTCATGCAGTATTGAAAATTTTATAACATGTTCTCAACATGAAGAACTACCTATTTCTATAATACTTTGGTTCATGGGGGATTTCATAGCGAAGACAAAAAATTAAAAAAAGAGTGAGTTCATTCATTTTTGGATGACGTCCAGGATGGCCTAGCTCTTTAGACTCGACAAGCTAAACATAGAAGGCTTTGTTCTAAAGATAAAAGACTCATCAATATATTAAACTTTTAGATCATGATATTGGCACTAAGGACATGGATTGTTCATGGTCTAATGGTCATGCAAGGATTTTTTAGCATATTTAAAAATTATACAAGCAAGATAATCCAGTCTAGTTTTCATGTGACATCTTGATGATGGTCTGGGTTCATAAAGCTTGTTCTTAAGCTACTACTTGATCTTTGAAAGATCAAATTAATTAATTTAAGCATAATTAAAATTGTTCCATGATTTAACTTCATTAAACATCATGAAGACCTTTCACTTGCATAAATGACCCTAAAATGACCCCTAAGATATCAAATGACATATGGGATGAGATAGACTATGACTAGAGATAGAATGGCATATGAAATGTCATCAGTTGGACTAAAATCATGTACCATGACATTATAAAAATACCCTATAAAAGACTTTGACTATAGGGGGTTAACCCATTCTAGCCTATGTTAAAAATGGTCAACACATACCATGTGCATTTATTATGCACATTACCTAAGGGAGATTTAAATGTGATCTAAGACCCATAGCATTGGGGATAATGTAGGCAATGTCCAATTCAATAGGTTTTATGTCTCATGTGATTGTAATATCCCACAACCTACTTTTTCCCTTTTTTTACATTTAATCTGATTGATGTTTCATGTGTGTAGGTGCTCATTAGGGTTTCAAAAGAGATCTAGAAAATAAGTGGCATAGATGAACTTTTAAAAGTCAAAAAATCACCTACATGTCTCTAAAACCTTCTCATAGCATCTCCAAAACTTTTAGGTATCTCTTTAGTATAAGGACATTAGTGCCATAATTGGATACTACTACCATTAGGACTACTATCTTCATAATTGCACTATTATCTAAATCCTATTTTAAACTATAGTCATAAATTGAAAGATTCTTAGCTAATATTCAAGCATGTTACAACCTCATAACTTATAGAAACACCTATTTTGCTCCAAATAAGTAGACTTTCTCACCATCTTTACCATTTTGAGTAAAATTGTTAGATTAACTATTTCCTATATTTATCCTAAGTTATTTATATACTCATCCCTTTGAAAAAATAAGATTTACATATACTAAGTCTGAAATAGTTAAAACACTTTTTTTATTTTCTCCTATTCTCATATGAATCATAGGAATAACACATACATATGTATAAAGTACTTAAGGAATAACCTAAGAGCTATATTTTCCAAGTTACAAACTAGGTCATTATTTTACTTTCTTTCCACATATTTCATGATTCACACATGAGATAACACACAGGGGAGAACTAAATCATTATGAGGACCTATTATTAATATGGGCTATATAGTTAGTGGTCATTAATAGAGGTGTATTTTGGGTTAAGTCGACACCATGTACCCATTGACCCATTTTTCCCTAAGGTCACTATGAAGATGAGGAAATAGGGTTTTTGAAAATTCATGAGTAGTGACAATCCATGACCCAAATATGAATTCACTAGAATGAAGTTGAAGACATATATAGAAGCATCAATTTAGTTGCATCATTTTCCAATAGTTATTCTATATAGGACACCTATGTCAAGTTTAGATAGTAATATCAACACAATTATCCCAAAATGATGCTAGTGTCTATTCTAGATCCATAACTATGTTTGCATCATAAGTATCTAATTATTTTACTTCTTTTCCATTTCCATATATAACATAGTTGTACTTACTATTTTTGGCCTATCTTAGTTGCCTGAATCCAACATATGTTATATGTAAGTTTATCATCTAATTTTCCTAATATAGATATATTTTATAACCCTTGTTCCCTAGGATATCACTACCCCTCTAACCTTATATAACTCTAATATAGACTAATTTATTATTAAAAATTTGGTGAACCCAATCTTTGAACATCACTCTTACCTAAGTATACCATTTACAATGTCTCTTTCCTACTTTATCCTAATATTTGTGTTTCTTATCTCTCTCATCATGGATTATATAAATTGATTTAATGACTATGATTATGAAACTCTCCAAATTTATATTAAATAAGAGGTAAAAATTGATTACTCATATATTATTTCAAGTGTCAAAGCCTTCAATATCAGACTTTTGAATGGTGGTAGATACCATCCCTCAAGTCAAGTTCATAATCTCACAATTTTAAGAGATGATTTGATCCATAGTAAGATAAATATCTGTTACCCTTATTTCATAAATCACCATTATATGATTCTTCCTTTGATATTTGTTAAAATATGGATATAAAGGCCAAGTATTGGACACACATGAACAAGGTATAACCCACCATGTATCTCTTAAAAATAATACAAATCATCAAGGCTTGGGATTTTTGAAAAATACATGATTCACTAATAAGGCAAGTCATTTAATTAAGCTATTTCATGTGCATCATACCACAAAAATGATTACATAGGACCAATACTATCCTTCACATGATCATCAAAAGTTCTAATAAATACATAAGGAAATTATGACTAATTTATAAACTAATTATAATTGAAATGAACCAAATTCTTCCAATGGTCCAAGCTATTTAAATTATATGCCAAAAGTACTAAACATTAAATATCAAATACCACTATAAATATATCCTAAATTTAGTGATCATGAACTTGTACTTTTTATCCATTAGGATGATGATATTTATATGCCTTAAATTAAGAAAGGTTGTGGGTTGGAACCAATGATAACACCTATGATAAACACTACTATTACAATGGGTTATCTTAATTATACGATGTGGATCTTCAAAAATAGGTTTATATACTTCACATGAAAAAGGATTTCTATAATATTAATGAGAATGTGACTTCATTCAAAAATCATACTCTCAAAAAATGTATACTTTAATATCCATGTCCACAATATTTTGAACTATGAAATTTATCTCTATTTTTGATTCATAAGGACCCAGTCGACCATATTATTAACTGTGTACATTCTTTTGGTTACTAGGGAAAATATGAAAAATTATTGTTATAACATATTCCATATGATATTTTTTGATGAGGCTGAAAATTGGTTTTATATCATACTAAAAGATTCATTAACCACTTTTCTACAATTCCAAGATGCATTATTTATGGATTTTAATATCCATAAGTGCCAAAACATACATTAGAAATTTTTCAAAATTTTAATAAATGTGATGATGAATCCCTTCAAGATTATACTATTAAATTCAAAAGTATATCATATGATCTAGTATTTAAACCCTTAGATTTGGAATTACAACTTATTTTTAATAGAGGAATTTTCCCCCATTAAAAGAAAGATCATTCCATTGATAATATGAGTCATTTATGCATTTATATGTGAATGTTGATAAATATGATTCATTCATCCTTACTTATATAAATGATCTTAACATATCCCCTTTTAAGTATGAAATTTTTGTTCCTCACACAAAGGAAGTAGATAATTTACCAAATGAACATTATGAACAAAAAGATGGTAGTCCTAATATTTATATGCCTAGTTTTTAAATGTTAATTAACATGGGGCTAATCCAAGGTCCATGTCCTATGTAAGAATACCAAAGTGAACACAACAAAAATAGTCAACACCAATAAGATTTAATGATTACCTTATTCATGGGTGGTTCTTATTTTAGGTATAATCATATTGATCCTATACAATCAATAGCTACTTTCAATGTAATATGATTAAAACAAATTGGATTTGATCTATAAAAATTACAAAACAAAGGAAGATGGAAATACTCTTTGGGAAACATAATAATTCTAATTGATTTTGGTTCTAAAATAATTCAAACGAACTTTTTGGTTATGCCTCCTACATCTCCATATGCATTTACATTAGGAACTCTTTGGTTATACCAAATGGAATCAAACATTGATCTAAATTATCAATGTATTTCATTTATTTATGAAGGAAAATTGATCCATATTCTAATTGATAGCATTATTTATTTTAGTACACATGTAAAATGTGAGGAGGAACATGTTATGTACCTTTTAAACTCATCAAATCATAATTAAAACAATGTAAAATATTCAACTTAAGGTTGTTAGGCACTGAGTAGGTAAATACCTATGACCATCCATTGGATGAGATCATAGATTAGTCTCTCCATATATTCCAAAAATACAAAAAATAAATTAAAAAAAACATTCAAAAATCCAAAAAGAATTTATACATAAAACATGTTCTATTATCCCCTGGACATCTATGTGTTAGTTCCATATTGATGGATGGGATATCAATTACTACTAAATACATATGTGTGTCATGCTTCTACACAAGTATGATATAGGCATACATAGATACATGATCTATTCCTATTTTTGGATGTTGGGACTTTCCTCTACTCATGTCATATGTACATTGAAGGCATCCACCTATATGATCTCTATATTTCTAGGTTATATCATTTAATGGGAAGTTTACATTATCGTGTTTAAGCTCTTATGTACTTAAACATTCCTTTATACATGATTATATATTTCACAGGGTACTTCATATGCTATGCACTTGACATTTTTTGCTAAAAAAATCTGATCAATGGGCTACTATGATATGTTTATGTTGGTTGTTTATGCTTTCCTTTATGTGCTACTTTGAGTGTCTTTCCTTGGTATTGTCTTGCTTATTAAAACATTTGAATATGGTCCTTTATTCATGATCCCCATGCCTATATGTGCTTTCATAAAAATTTTAACATGTCATTTATTATTGTATGGACATTTGAATATTTCATATTTTCTTTTATGGAAATTTGACTAAGTCATGCCCCTCTAATTATGTGGCATTTGAACATGCTCTTTGTTTATGATCTCCTATGCCCATTATATGTTAACTTGTTTTGAGTGCTCTTGTGTGTGTTATTGATTTACTTTTTGATATTGTATTTATACTATATAGACATTGCCATGATATTTATCAATCATCTTAAGCCTTCATGTGATCACATTTTTCTATGTGTTTTAATGTTATATATTCATAGACATGTTCCTTTTATATGTTATATGGTTCCATTCAAATAAACTTGGTAATAGGAAAGGTGGTTACATACATACATATGTATACTCCTAAAACTTTCTATTTGAATTTAAATCATTTTGAATGCTTTAAATTCCAGATTATATGCAATTATTATGTATTGTAACATGCTCTTGATTGTAGGTTACTCATTAGCAAAGCACTCAAGTTGGACTCAAGTAAAGTAAAGGTGTGTTATACACATCTAGGTACACATTATTTTCTTTTAATCTAACAACTAAATTACTAGATTAAAGGGGGGTGAAATTTAGATATTATTTTATGGATTATATAACACCTCAATATTGTACATTTGGAAAACTCAGACTTTGGTTGATCCTCTTAGTTATTAAATTTTCACACTTTTTGAAGTCTCACATCTAATCTATCTTATGCCCCTTGACCTATCTTATGATTCAACCAATATTATGTTGATGACCTAGACCTTATATCTTACCTAGAATGCTTAAAACCTACTTATCATCCACCTCTTCAAGTTATGAATTTATACCTACTTTCCTATTCCCTAGACACTAGCATCCTAGATAGAAACCTATGTTGACACATATGTCATGATTTGATGGAAGTGTTTAATGCCTAAAGTCACCTAATTTTAAAATTATATTTATCCAAATGGTCAGGCTAAGTGATTTTATACAAGTTTATTCTCCATATGGATTGTTATAAGTATAAGTTCAACCCTCCTTCATTCCTCACCTATAAGGCTTAACACATATAAGTGCAACCTACCAAAATCATTCAATAAATCACTCAATAAATAATTTTTTTTCATTTTTTCTCTTATTCTCATATCAATCATAGGAACAACACATACCTAGGTTTGAATTACTAAAGTATAATCCCAAGAGTTATATTTTCCAAGTTATAAGTTAGGTCACTATTGTACTTTATTTTGATATATTTCATGATTCAAACACAAGCTAGCACATAGGGGAGAACTAAATCAGTTAGAGTCTCTCCTTAAATTATTATTTATGTAGTAACACACATATATAGAGGGTTCTTTGGGGTTAGATTGACACCATATGCCCACTAGCCCATTTTTTCCAAGGTCACTATGAAGATGAAGAACTAGGGATTTTACAATTTCATGAGGAGCAAAATTTCATGACCTTGATTTGAATACACTATATAAAATGCAAAGACAAACCTATAAGAATCCATGTGTTGACATCCTTTTATATAAGGTATTCTATATATGATACCTATGTTGAGTTCAAATAGCAGTGTTGATACAACCATCTTAGGTTGATGCATGTCAACAACTAAAGAAGAAACTAATAAATAATATGATGATTGTTATAAAATCATATTCCAATTTTCTTCTTATCTTTTATAGATCTAGAACCATGTAAAAATCATAACTAAATATGTACCTTACTTCTTTGTCATTTCCATAACTAGCATAATTTTACTTACTATTTTTAGCCTATCTTAGTTTAATGAATTTAATATATAACATTTAAAATTTTAGCATATAAATGTCCTTCTATAGATATATTTTATAATACTTGTTACGTAGGATATATCTACCTTTTTAACCATAGATAATTGTAATATAGATGAATTTAGGGTTAAACACACAACTTGTCTTTACTTGAGTCTTACTTGAGTGATTTATTGGTGAATCACCTAAAACCAAGAGCATGTTATAGTATATGACCTAGAATTAAAAGCATTTAAATGATTGAAATTAAAATAAATAAATGTTTAGGAGTACACTTATGTATGAATTCAATAATTTCTATTTATGGTAATTTTATTTGAAAGATGTAGCATTATCAATCACTAAAACTAAGATTAGGAAAAATATAAAATTTTGAAAGTGCATATATATAAATAAATAGAGAGATTACAAGACACTTTACCACAACCTCAGAGAAAATATGAGTTTCCACTCTATAATTGATATTAATTCAACTGTGTAAGCCTATCATACTTATATCATAGTGAGTGTGTGAACCAAGTCAACTCACACTATAAAACTGGTGAGGCTATATGATGTAATCAAGTCTAACCTATAAACTTGGAAATATTTGGTGGTTTAATCACCTTGAACATATCCTAAATTACACTAACTATTTAATATATTGGCTTAATATAATTCATAATAATCCAACTTGGTGGGTGGTGACGGTCCTTGAAAGTGTTGAAAATCAGAAACTAATTTAATTTTACAATATCAAGCACACATTACATAATATATGCACATTAGATATGTATCATTTTGAAACTATGTATTAAAATGGTTTAAATTTATATAAATCTAGCACAAATGTGTATATGAATCATATGAATATGCAATTTGGCAAATTTAAAATTGTGTAAGTGTGTAGAACATGTTTCCGAAAACATTCCCCCTATTATCTACAGAGAAATCTAAAAATTGATACAAGTTTCAATGTGGAGGAAATGTTTACAAACCATGATCTTGTTATAATATGGGTATGTTGAATACTAAATAAGTGTAGAGAAAATGTTTCCAAAGCATGCCCCCACTAAATCTAAAAGTGTGCCAAATGTAGAGAACATGTTTCAAAAACATGCCCTCACTGCAACCTAAACCTCAAAATAAATGTGGATATAAAGCCTCTATGGTATTCCCTCACTAATATTACCATCCTTTTGAGGTTAGGGGAAGTATCAAAAGGTAGTTACCTTACCTCTAAATGATAATATAACTATGTAAATTGTGAATGTACCATGTAATATATATATATATATATATATATATATATATATATATATATATATGGAACATGTTTAGGTAGATATATCATTGAAACACAAAGAATGTGATCACACCAAGTCCTAAGATGCATGACGTACATCATGGAAATTTATAGATAGTAATATTAAAATATCAAAAATTAATCAAGCACACACACAAGAGCACTCAAAATAAAATTAAAATAAAATGGTCCAAAGAGACATAAAACAAGGGGCATGTTTAAATGGCATAAAATCAAAGGGAAATGTCTTATTCAAATGTCCACAAATCAAGAATGATATATTTAATGTCAACATACAACATATATTTACATATTTAAATATAAATTATGAAAACAAAGGCATAGGGGATGTAAACAATGGAACATATTCAAATGATCCAATAATCAAGACAATATCAAGGTAGTACACTCAAAGAAGTAAACAAATTGAATCATAAGTTAGAAACATAAACATGTGATACTAGTCTACAGATATATGTGTTAGTAGAAAATGTTAAGTATATAAAATGTAAAGTACACTACGAAATATATAATCATGGATAAAGGAATGTGTAAGTATATATATGAGCTCAAACATGATAATGTAAAGTGACCATAAAATGATATAACCTAGGTGTATCATAATCATAGAGGTGGATTACCCCAACATCTAAGTAACATGAGTAAAGGGACAACCTAACATCCAAATTTTCAAGGATCATGTATTTTTTTATTCTTTAATCATAATCAAAATATTTGTGAAACATGTGTATATAAGGAATACTAATATGTCATCTACCAACATAAAACTAATAACATATATGTCAAAGAGATAATAAAACATGTAAATGATAAAAATATTTTTTGGGTTTTGAAGGTAATATTTTTTGGTATTTTTGAAATATGTGAGAGGATAAAACAAGAAATCCCTCATCATTAAAAGTTATAGGATCACTTAAGGCCTTTTTCATTATTTTTTTGTAGTGACACATAACCAAATTTTTTATGTTTCTATGTAATGGTATTTTAAAATCCATTGGTGGGGAATGGTGGCCATATCCATCATGTTGTATGTAAATCTCCCTACCCTAACCATGAAGGTGATACACATATTTGCATTACATAGTGTTGATTTTCAATAAATGAATGAATGTTGTCTTAATTTGAATGTAAAATGTGTATCTTGATCTAATATCCATATGATCATAGGGACCAACTATGGTCCACATGCTACTAGTAGGTATATGTACCTAAGAGATTTTGGCATCAACAGATAATATGTCATTTTAGTTTTATTATGTAAAAACTATTGAAGGAATGTAGTGCTATACATTATATCCCAATTATTCCTATCAAACATTAGATGTTAGAAATAAACCTTATCATTATTTATTAGAACATTTAATGTCTTAGTGGGATTAATTGACCATTAGCTTACCTTGGTAGTTAATTAAATAATAATATATTATTTATTAACTTGACATGAAAACATCATGTAAATAAATAATAAAATAGTGTTTATTTAATAGTTACAAATGTTATTAAATGATTTTTAGGATGGTTGGACCCATTAGTTGCAATAGTAACCTCCCTTCACATTTCATTATAAATAGGTTCTTAACCTTATTGTAAAATATCATGAATTGGAAATTTGATATTTGTGTGTGGTAAATATTTGTAAAGTCATTGGAAAAAATGATTGAAAGGAGGTGAGAAAAATAAGGTTGTGTATTAGGGTTCATAAGTTTCTCAATTATATGAATATCAACATTTATGTTTTTTAACCTTTCAAGGTTTTCCGACCTAAATTTTGTGTTACGTGTAAAATTTATCTAGTTATTATTTGTATGCTTTGCTATTCAATTTCATCTCTAGATATTTTGTGACATTCAATATACTTTGCATATTGGTTTCTTATCATGGTATCACAACATATGTGATGAATTTGATTACCAAGCCACTGTCAATTAATTTATATTAAATTTAATATTTTTAAAGATTTCTTCATATCTTAGGATGACTCTCTATGGCATATGGAGGTCTAAATTTTTTCATTGACTCCTTGAAACCTTATTTCAACCTTATTTGTAATGAATATTCATTCAATGTCATTATATATCCTTTTGAAAAGAAAAAGTGAATTAAATAAAAAAACTATTCAAACCTCTTGGTATGACATTACTACATTTCCATGACACATTTATGGCTTAGGCAAGCCCAAAACTTTGAAAAATTAATTTATTGATCTAGATTATATTAATTTATAGTTTATGGCTAAATCTCAAACATCTAAACTTGTAATACCTCATAAAAATCTATTGAATCCTTATTTTAGAAATGATAGGATATTCACTTAGCTAGAAGCACAATTCTAAATCTTGGTGGAGTGAAAATACTGATTTATACACCAAAAACTTCATTTTGAGGGTTAAATCTGCTTTAGCTTAAGTTTGTAGGAGGATTGACAAAGTTTCAAGCTCTCTAGTGGTCTAAAAAAGCTTCTATGCATTCCATTGTTATTATTATTGTTTTCCTAGAGTGTGTCAAAGGTGTTCAATAGTTTTGTGTAAATATTTAAAAATATTTGATTTTATCAAATTTTCAAGCAAGCCACCTGAGTCCCACATTCAAAAATTATGTTTTAATCTAAAATTAATTTTTATTTACTTTTAAAATTACATGCATGTATTTATATTTATATTTGTTTTTTACTTTAAATAATCAGATAAAAAGGTATAAATATTAGTTCATGCACATAAGTTTTCAATTAGGCTCCTAGAAGGGTTGGTGGCTTTATTTTCATTAAAAGCTTGTAACTAGGGTGGTATAGATTTCAAAACCCCCTAAAAATAATATTTTTTATTTAATTTTGAATTTTCTTAAATTTAGTTTTTATTTGAATTTATTTTTTGGTTTACATGCAAACATCTCAATGTAAACCCCTCTCTATTGTTAACCTTTTTCATTTTGTGACATTTGATCGAGTCAAAACCTTGTCAACCATAGTCATGTAACCATTTAATTTATAGGTTTTGGAACCTTTAGGATACATTTAAATGGTTCATTTTTTATTTTGTAACTTCTTATTATAATTTTTACACCTTTTTTATTTCTAGTGTTTTGATAATTATTTTATGTGGACACTTTCGACCCATAAATTAGTACTTTTTCCATTAGTTTTTGAATTGTTTAGCATAAAAAATTGTTTATTTTTTACATGTATAATTTTATTTATTATCAAATAAAGTTAAAATTTACATTAAAAAGGGTTCGATTTTAAACATTATATAGTGTTATTCTATCATTCTTAAAGGGAAGCTATGACTTTGCCTAACTTTGTATTAAATAAATCTCAAATTATTAATGGATTAAAATATAATTTATGTAAATTTAGCATTAAGGTATAATTTATGACCTAAAATATATGTAATGTTATCATTGGGACTAAAAAATCCTCATCAAGATGATATGTAACACTTGAGCTTTCAAATCTGTTTCAATAGAAATCACAAGAAACCATGTTGGTTATCTTTCATATTATTAAGGATGAATTCCTACTCCATATCATTAATTAAGAGTATACTATTGATGGTTTTAAACTCTTTGATTATAAGCATGATGGAAATGATCACTCTAAAATAATAAAATTGATTCTTGAATTGTTGACTACACTTATGAAAGGTGATGAAAAAGTAGGTATTTTTTTGTTATAATTAAGAATATTAAATATTAGTTAGATAGATGTAACTATAATTTAATTAAAGATATATTTATTTAATTAATTATTTAGTTTAATAGTCATGAAATTATTTAGAATTTTATCTCTATTTTAAATTTAAAATACCAAATAGAGCAAGATATCCGTAACCTTACTACCTTGTTAGCTCTTTTGATTCAAAAAGATCAAGTTATGACTAATTTTGATTCTAAAGATAATGTCAAATACACACTTGTCACTCTAAAACTTATTTCTAATAACAATAAGAACCATAAATCGAACCCTAATTCTACCAATGGCTCAAATATAAATATGGCATCTAGTAATATGAATCATAGACTTGAGTTTAATGAGCAATGTAATATGTGTGGTAAATTTGGTCATAAAACGGAAAATTGTTATAAAAATAAATATATATTTTAAAAAAATCCTATAAAAATAAAAAAGGAAATAAACCTAATTAAAATATATAGAATAATACAAACCCTAATCAGGATAATAATTAGGATTAGAGTTCAAATGTTATTTATTAATATTCTACTTTACTCACTTCAAATGATAATGAATGGATTATAGATAGTGGTTCATTTAACCATATGAATTGATTATCTAATATTTTATATGATTATATATATATATATATATATATATATATATATAACAAATTTAACAAATTTAAAATTAAATTATAATTTCTAATTTAATAACAAGATAACATTTTTTCTTAACTTTAGGTGCAAAAAAAACATCATTAATAACAATATTTACAAATTTTGCTTTTCTTTGTTTATTTTCTTATATATACATACATACATATATATATATATATATATATATATATATATATATATATATATATATATATATATATATATACATACATATATATATATACATACATATATATATATATATATATATATATATATATATATATACACATACATACATATATATATATACATACACACACACACACACACACACACACACACACACACACACACACACACACACACACACACACACACACATATGAAAATATTTACTTAGGAGATAATTCTTTAATAGAAGAAAATAAACAAAGAAAAGCAAAATTTGTAAATATTGTTATTAATGATTTTTTTTTGCACCTAAAGTTAAGAAAAAATGTTATCTTGTTATTAAATTAGAAATTATAATTTAATTTTAAAATATGTTAAATATATCTAGTCCACTATAAATTAGGTTGGTTCTTTGATTTTTAAAGGTGTTTAAAATAATGGTGTATACATTTTATATGTTTCTTCTACATGTTTTATTTCATCACATAGTAAGAATGAGTCTCAATTATGGCATGAAAGGTTAGGAAATGTTAATTTTGTAAGTTTGAATTATATGTATACACATAATATTGTTATTCTAATTCCTTATATATATTTTCATCATGAAATTTGTGAGGGTTACTTAAATAGTAAGCAACATACTAACCCCTTTCACAAGAATCATGATGCAAATTCCTCACATCCTTTATAATTAATTCATAGTGATGTTGAAAGACCTATTCAAGTTGTATCAATTAATGGATATTTGTATGTTTTAATTTTATAGATGAGTATAATATAATTATCTATTCATATTTTATTAAATATAATTTTGAAGTATTGTCTAAATTCAAGGAATTTAAACATATTTTTGAAAATGCTTCTAATTTTTATATTAAGAGATTAAGATCTAATACTAGTGGTGAATACATTACTAATTAGTTTGCTTATTTTTGAATTAGTTTTGGTATTTAAATAGAACTAACAATTCCTTATTCCCCTTAGAAAAATGGCATAGCTAAAAGGGAAAATTGCACCATTGTATAAATGGCTAGAACAATGTTGCATTCTACAAATGTTCCTAAGCTTTTATGGGACAAATCCATGAATATTGTTGTGCATATTATGAACAAAGTCCCTAATAAATATTTTTATTTTTTACATAAAAAATCATGTATGTTCATGGCTTATCATTTACCATTATAATAATTTTGTTGTTAGTAACTAAATTAATAGTGTTTCAACTACATTTATATTTATTAGTAAAACTATTTAGTTTTATTATTGCTAAATTATAATTACAATTGTATTTTAATAGATATATTGTTATTATAAAAGAAAGTGAATAAAATTTATTAACATTATATTTTAAATTCATATGAGTTATCATTGTAATAAAATATATGCATAACATTTTTCTTAATTTAAAAAGATGATCATGTTTAGTTATTGTTTTTGGTATGAAGATCATTCTTAGTAAATTTTGGATCTTTTTGTGTTTTAATTGTCAAGATGATTTAATTTGATTAATGGGAAAATTTCATGCTAACATGCTTAAATGATTCATCTAATAATAAGATATGTTATGAATACAAAGTATAAATGGAGTTTGTATTATTAATTTTCTCCTCATCATTTACTTTACTAAGCATTATGTTCATATGCATATTAAATTATTTGTTTTAGTCTTATATCTATTTGATTGGATGATTTCATATAATGATAAAATTATCCATATTTTATATATAATAGGTTACATAGCTCAATATTTTGATATAAATATTTTTTAGATCTTTGGAAAATGGAAAAAACATATTAAACTTGCCATTTTTTTAAAAGACTTGAATTGTAAGAATATTTATTTCTTATAAGATATCTAATGTTTGGCTAACTTAGTATCACATTGAAATTATTATATGTGAATCACATGATAGTTTGGGATGCCCATACTGTCAATATTAGAGATTTCTAAAAATTAATTGCATACCATGATTTATATGTGTCACTAACTTAGTAATTAAAGTAGTGAACTGGTTTGCCTAAAACATAACTCGATTATTTAAATTGTGTTTTTAACACAAATAAAAATGTATTAATTTAGCTTTATGTATTTTATTATTGTGATGATATCCATATTATGATATCATAAATATATTTTTGGATATATGTTTAAGATTGGTATGGGTGTTATCACTTGGAGTATTAAAAATCAACCTATTATCTCTTTATCTTCTAATGAAGTAAAGTAAAAAATTACTATGTAAGCTACATAGAAGCAAATATTATTGGGATAAATTAATTTATATGTTTCTCATAGTACCATCCTTCATTTTGATAACCAAATTTATATATCTTTATCAAAAATTCTAGTGCAACACCAATAAACTAAACATATTGAAGTTCTTGTGCATTTCATCTGAGAAAAAGTCCTCAATGGTGATATTGATTTATATTTCAATACTATAGATGAAAAAGTGGTAGATATCTTCACCAAACAACTTGGTGTTACCAATTATTATCAATTTTGTGTAATGATGGTTCTCTCAGAGTTATCAATGATGGGGAGTGTGAATGACAATGCCACTTCCTAGTGGCCATGTATTACTTCTTCTTCTCTATATTTATCATTGCAAAAAAATGTAAAATTCATGTGGAAGTTACATAATTCTACACTTCAATTATATTCAGATAACATGGAATATTTTATAGGTTTCTTCTCCTATAATGATCTTTTCTATAGAGCATTAAGATGTAACCCTTTCACCTAGTCTAATATATGAATTGGATATAATCTCATTTAAGTTATATTTGATATGGTGATAATTTCCACTGATTATATTCTCTCTCAATACCTTTGCCTATCATTTCTACCCAAAATAGGGTTTGACCACAGTCCACTTATCCTCAATATAATTAATATCAACAAGTAGGACATAAATCCTTTCATATTAGAAAATATGTGGTTTTTCCATCCAAACCTTAAATATAGGATCAAGGAACATGGAAGATTGATATAAAAGGTAATGATATGTTTTGAATTTTTAAGAAGCTTAAGAATGTCAAGAAGAATATAAAAAATTAGAACAAAGAATTTTTTGGTAACATTTTAAAGAAAAAATCTAATCTACAATAGGAAATTAAATTAGTGGAATATTAATGTGCTACCCATGGTATGGATGACGACCTCATCTCTAAAGATAAAATCCTCCTAAGTGAATACCATAATATAGTGGCTTGGGAAGAAACATTTTAGTGTCAAAATCAAGAGCTATTTGGATAAATAAAGGTGATAAAAAAAAATCATGTCACTACACTCAAACATAGGATACATAATATAATTTTTAAAATTATAAAGGAAGATGTAGAGGAAATCTTTGAACCTAAAGTCATCAATGAGGAAGTTGTCAACTATTTCAAAAAAATGATTATCTCTAATATGGATAATAATGTGATACTTACCCAAGAATTTATTCAACATATCTTATCCAAAATATCATTGTAAGATAATTTTTGGATCCTCAAAATTATAACAATGGAGGACTATTTGGGTTTATTTTTCCTCTTAAATAAATACAAAGCCCTTGACCTAGATAGGTTCTCTAGATATTTATTTTAAAACTTTTGGGGCATTATCTATAATGATTTGGTTGTGACCATTAATGAATTCTTTGCTAGTAGAAAAATATTAAGAGAACTTAACAATACTTTTATATCTCTAATCTCAAATAAAAATGGTGATACAACCATGAAGGATTTTTTCCCTATTAGTCTCTACAACTCAGTCTATAATATCTTCACCAAGGTCATAGCTCTAAAAATTTAGTATATGCTAGATAAAATAATTTATATTCCCCAAGGAGGATTCATCTCTAGAAGACAAATATAGTATGGAATTATAATTGTTCAATAAACCATATATTCCATGGATAAAAGTATAAGAATTAGAACGATTTTAAAATTGGACATGAACAAGGAATTTGGTAAGGTTGATCAGGATTTCCTTGACTTGTTCCTTGAAAATTTTGGTTTACACCCTCACTTATGACTCCTAATTAAAACTTGTATCACTTAAGCTATGTTTTTAGTTGTTATTAATGTTATGCCTAAAAGTTTAATTCAAATAAAAAGAGTAATAATATAGGAAGATCCTCTCTCTAATTATATTTTTATAATCATGGTAGAAACTTTAACCAAAAATCTTTAATCTACATTAAGGTAGGGGATTTTGAAAAGCTTTAGACCTAAAAATAAAGTGGATCCTACTCTTTATTAGCAATTAATTGATGACACCATTTATCTTGCCACAACCTTGGTTATAGAGTTAAAAGAAATCAATAATATTATGTTCACATACAAGGAATTATACAAACAAAAAATAAATTATGACAAGAGCTCCTTATTCTTCTTGAACACTCCACTTACTAGGTAGTGAAAAATAGCTCAAATCATGAACTATCAAGTTAAATCTTTCCCCTAAAACTATCTAGGGATGCCTCTTTTTGTGGGCCCTTTAAAATTTGAGTTATAGAACCCCCATATAGATAGATTTTTGACTAAACTAAAAACTTATAAATGCACTCTTCTCATGCAAGAATGCATACTTATACTCATCAATAGTGTCTTAAAGAGTCTTATAGTCTACCAAATGTCCTTATCCAAAATACCTAAAGTGTTGAAAGATAATATTGATAACATCCATAAAAGGTTTATTTAGATAGGTGTAAAATAAAAGTGAATAATTCCACTTATTATCTGGGACAAGATTTGCCTTCCTAAGCAATAAAGAGGTCTTGGTATTAGAAATATATCATGGATGAAAAAATCATTACTCGCTAAAATATGTTGGATATTCATAAGTGAGTCCACCCCAAGGACTAAAATATTTAAAGTCAAGTACATAGATAATAACAACATAATCACTTTTATATTAGAGGAGGCTTCCATAAGTGGATCTATAATTTGGAACTATTTTTCAAAAAGTATGGATGTTATTATGAAAGGTACTAAAAAAAAATTAGGTGAACAAAATAGAGTCAGATTCTAGGATGATAGATGAATCTTTCATCATGACTTATGTGATATATATCCTTATAATATCTTATAATAATAATAAAAAATCCTATGGTCTTATTGTTGAATATTATTTATTAATCCAAAATGGTAAAAAATCATGGAAACACATACATTTTGATAATGATGAAGAAGATATGAATCAAATCACTATATACATTAAAATATTTATAAGTGGCATCAATTTTAATAACCTTGATAAAGAAGATATATTATTCTATAGCTATTTAGTTGAAGGTAGCTATACAGTCAAATTGGGCAATGAATTTTTGACTCCTGGCATAGTTGATGATACAACTTTGCCTAAAGTCTAGGATAAAGATCTAGTTTTGATAATAAATATTTTTCTATGGATTAATAAAAAATAATAATTAAAATGGAAAATTGAAGTATAATAGGTATAAATATAGTACGAAGGTGCCTACTCTATGTAGTTGAATGCATATCTATTAGTAATATCATGTTTGAATGCCCATTTGAATTTAGAGTTTGGAGTTTCATCCTATAGAAATTCATGATCAACTAGAACCATCCCTCTTCTACCCTAGCCTCTTAGATGTCTTAGATAATTCCATTCAAAAACCAATTCTTAAATAAGATCTAAAATCTTTCCTGCTCTCACATCATCTAGGCAATTTGCAAAGATCAAAATAATTGAATATTTAAAGATAAGAAATGTGCTAGTTTAAGAGGTAATATCAAAGTTGCAAATGTAATTATCGATACTTTCAATGTCATTAAATGGAATAAGAATAAATTCATATCTCTTGAAGAGGATCTACTTTTAAAAATAGTGACATTGAAACAAACTTTAATCCACCTAAATATCCTAAGAAAATATTAAGGAAAATAATAAAATAAAAACCTCCTCCAACAAGTTAGTTGAAGTTTAATTTAATGGAGCCTCCAAAGGCAAGCCTAGTTAGTAAATGGGAGGAAGGGTCTTGAGAAATGAGTATGTTCATATTATGATAGCTTTTTAAGGAAGTATGAGTTTCCAAATAAAGCAATTTACTAAAGCCCACTTAGCCCTCTAGGGGTACACCTTAATAAAGACTTTAGAATCAACAAAATGGTATTTGAAGGTGACTCCCTTACTATTGTCAAAAATATTAACAATATAAATAAATAAATTTGGAGAATTAACAATATCATATATTAAGCCCTTAATATTTGAGATTCTTTACAAGAGGTGATCTCCCAAAAAAACTATAGAAAAGGTAACTATTTGGTAGATATATTTTCTAATAGGGGTGTAGTGGCTTCAATTTTCAAAAGATGGGATAGTGAATATTTTATTCCTAATTATGTCAAATAAATCATGCTTAGAGAAAAGAGGACCCCCTACCTTCCATAGCATGATGAATCTAGTTGATAACACTCCTTGTAAAAGTAAGAACGGATTAGTTTCTTGAGGTTAACTATTATTGCATTATTTTTGAAATAATGATTGGAACACTAAATTTTCCAACATGTACCATGTCAATCATGAAGAACAAATTCTATTCATTAATCAACATTTAAAATGAGTCACTTATTTAGAATATTATCCCTCATAAGCCTAGTGATTGCTAGTTTCATTATCTATGTCTACTCTATAACTTTATTCATGGGAGAAGACTTAAATAAAGTAGAGCCTTGGTCATATGGAAAAATTAGATACAAAAAGGATATATAAAACATTGTCCAAACCCTATGGTTTAACCAATTTCATATAAATAATGTAGTGACATGATTAATTTCTCTCCAAGAAATTTTCTAGAAGATGGAAGGATAGTATGGTGGAAATAAACAATGTCATAGTCAAAATATCATAGGACCTTATTACCAAGGTCATATTCCTCAATATTGATGATGTTAAGTACATTAAATCTAGTTTAGAACATAATTTTAAGTATCCTTTTTTTTATTAAGAATGATAAACTCACTGATTTCTAGGGAGGCTATGTCATAACTGATCTTATTAGGCCCTATGACCAAGTAGCTAAATAAATTATGAGATATGTCACATTAAAGGGTAGATTAAAAGTCGCTCACTTATATGATTTTCCTCTGCTAAAATAATTTATACATAACATCCCCATTATCCTTCTTTTTTTCATTCTTCACTCCTTAAAATATTTTGTTACTGGCTTCAAAAAGGGGAAAAAAGAGTCCCCCTACACCAATCTATTATATTTTTTTATATAATTTATTTGATGCTCTCCATCTTGGCCCTATTTCAATCCCTAGTCATAAATTTTATGTTTTAAATCAAGGCTCTACTCATAGGCTAAGATGCCTATCAAAGGTTCAATAAGCCAAAGCTTCTAAGAACATTGAGAAGATCAATGTATTTGATGAAGATCTATCTAAGTATCAAAATACTACCACATTTTAAGGTGATACCATTTTTGGTTATACTACCAATGTTTTTTTAAACCCATCAAGGTCTATGAAGATGAAAAGGTTGATTCAAAAGAAAACCTCACATATAAGGATAAGGTTTTGCATTAGGAAACTATGGTCACCCAAAAGTAGACTCCCCAAATCAATAATAACCATCTTGACATTCATTCCTTTATGTAAACCCTAAAAATTTTGTCAAATTAGACTAGATTGGATAATAATTATAACTTCATAAGTCCTTCCTTTGGTGGTTCACGAAAGACCACTCCAAGCTCAAGAACTCTATCAACAATCTTAACCTAGAAGATGGAATCTTCTATATTAGGGTATAAATGTCTTAGATTAATTATGAAATGTATACTATGAAAGAGGATATGAATTTAATTAAGATTTAAAATGAAACTCTCAAGGAGAACATCCTCCTTTTATTTACTATAGTAATACTATTGCTCAAAATTACACATAGTATGGAAGGACTAAGATTGGCCATCAAAATTAAGAATACTAAATTAGATAATAAATGCTCTGATAAAAGAAGGAAATGAAAATATCTTTAGGAGGCTTCAAACATTTTTATGTCTATGAAAAAGCATATCAAACAAATAAATGACAACCATAATGAGTTTATTTAGGGTTGGAAATGTTCAGGCTAATTAAGGTGTTGTTATGATATTTCTTTAATACTTTCATCTATAGTTACTATTTCCAAGTTGTTATTTTTATATTTTTAGGATACAATGTTTCATATGGCTTCTCAGCCTTACCTACTTACCTCTTTTATAAACGGTAGGGTCCCCTTGTAAAACCGTATTTTACCAATAATTAAAAAATAAAGGTAACTATTGGTCAATAATTTTTTACATGGTAACTACGATGGATCAAAGGTGATTATTTTTGCATTATTTTCTAAATCTTACATGATATCTAAATATTAAGATATCTCAATATCACTCAAAAATTAGGTTTCATGTAATGTTTCATATATGATATCATTATAGATAGCATATTGATTTAGAAGTTCAAGGATGGAAATATTAACATGTTTGTTACTCAATTGGTCAGCAAGGTTATATCTCTTAGATTTTATCACAAGATATAGCATAGGAGGCACCTATTTTATATTTTTAGGTGGTGGATTATGTTTAATACCTATAGTTTTTTGAGTAGTGATAGCTTGGACCATGGAATCAAATATAAGATGTGGGTGAAGAATGGGTGCATGATGGTAGATGTCACTTGAATAAGATCTAGGTGGAACAGATTATTGTGAGCATGCATGTTGGCATCTAGATAGTGGTTCTATAGTATTCCAAAAAATATATGAAAAGAGATTAAGTGTTGTTTAAAACCCTCTCATTATATTGATGCATGTTCTTATTTTTTTGGATGGCACTTTGGATTAGAATAGTACAATGGCAAAATGTCACTAAAATAAAAAATCAAAAAAATAAAATGAGCTAAACATGCATCCATATTGAACATACAAATAGAAAAAGAGATCCAATTTTTAACCTATAAAATATTATTAAATAAAATTTAGAAATCAAAAATAGAGAGTTAAGAAACCCTAGATTAATATATAGAGTTTTACCAATGAAAGGTCAGGTTTACCAAATGTTTAACCCTCAAATCTAGATTAAGGGTATTTAGGGTTAAAGGGGTATAGATATCCTAGGGATCAATGTTGGTAGACTATCTCTAAAGTAAGCCAATTGTTTTAGAAACTCATATAAAATGTATAATAATTTATTATTCTAAGATGTTAAAGATATAAGGTAAAATTATGGTATATATTTTAATGATAAGTAAAATAAGATACTTGGCTGATTTTGATGGTAATACATATTTAGAAATGGAAATTGAACTAACGATAGATTTTATAATAGTTCCTTGATTCTATAAATTTGAAATTTATGGCCTCAAACACTTATTTTGACCTATTATGGTTGTGTCAATGCTATTATTTGACTTAGACATAGGTGTCTAGTATGAAATATGTGTTGAAACTAGATGTAACCTCCTAGATGATTTTGGGTTCTATGTCACCTTCACTCTAATGCATTTATATATGGGTAATTAATTGTCACTCCTTGTCAAATAGAAAAATCCTAGTTCTTAATATTCATAGTAGATATAGAATAAAAGGGTTAGTGGGCACATGGTGTTAAGATACCCTAAAGATCCCTTTGTTAATTAGTTTTGTGTATTTATCCAATACTTTGAAAATGTCCTCAAAATTATGTAGTTCTTTCCTATGTGTGGTATTGTGTTTGAATCATGCAATGTGTAATAATCTAGTACAATAGTGACTCATCTTGTAACTTCAAAAATATAGCTCTTGGGATGATCATTTAGTACTTAAAACATGTAGATGTGTTGTCCCTATAACTTATATAGAAATAGGATAAATTAGGGAAGATTTTTTTCACTTGAGTGATTGATACAACATTTTTGGTAAGTTATAAGGAAACATTATATTTTGATCTATATAATTTTTTACTCACTTGAGTGATTTATATAATGTTTTTTATAGTATATCAAAATTCTAAAATATGGGTCATATACCATGTTATACATGCTTTGATAGAACACATTCTATTTTTTATCCACCTTGTTGACTAATGACAGATGATTATAATTGGGATTCCTACTTATCAATCATCACTACTTAATAAGGTGTGAAATTTCACTGGAATAATATAAATCAACATGAAGCAAACATGTTTCATAGTATTCCAAAAATGACGACAAAATTTTATTTATCACCATCTATGGAAATATCAATCTTATTATTTATTTCATTATATTCATATCACACAATCTGATTACACTTCATAATGAATCCATACATTCCATAATGAAATAACCATAATGGTCTTGATACAAACATTCCCCTATATAGACCAATTAATATCATCCAAAAAATATTCACATCCTACTCAAATCAAATTATTAATTCATTAAGATCATTATTAGTTTTATAATAACAATTTAAACTTATGTTATGATTTCTAAAATTTTACCAATATGTTCATTTCAGCTTACATGATATTTAAATATTTAACTTACAAATGCCATCTCCATTTCTTAGTCCATTTCTTTTTTTATTAAAAATACATGACTCTTATTTCCAAACAAAGTGGATATAATGGAAGTCCCAAATTTAATGTATAATGTATTAACCATTTATAATCTCATGGGTGGGAGCGAAATCCAACCCTAAGGTTTATAAGAAGTTTTGAATTCTAAATCATTTTCCTAATATGGCATATATATTAAAACATCAAGACAAAATTTAATAAATTCAATGATGTTATCTGATAGGTCTTAATGTTTCCTCCATCCATCTAGCTAGAATCATAATTATCAGTATGTATGTTACAACTTCATGTTACTTATTTTCAAGTATATCACTATGATGATCAATAATCACATACATAATTTATCAAACAAACCAATAAAAAAATAATTTTCATCCACATACAACCACATTTATGTATCCAAATACTAAGTAGTTATAAACATTAATTAATGTACTCATACTTATAAATTACCAATGTTTGATTCATATTAATAGATAATGTATAGCCATAATTATATTACCTTCTCAAATAATAAGATAACAAATCCTATAATCCTTCTAGAAATTATCCTATTTCTAAGTATGACCTCAAATAGATCTCTATGTGAAAAGTTATGTTAGAACTATGAAGTTAATGATTTTAACTCTATACATAGATGAAAATCATTTAATATTAAAAGAATTATCAATTCAAGTTTACTGTAGTTCAATATAATAGTTAAAACACTCAACTATAATTATATAGACATATGCATATTATAACAATTAT